>MVGC01000029.1:0-103973 GCA_003589665.1 Aspergillus sclerotialis
GATACCGGGCAGCTTCGCCGACATAGACGAAAGTCGTAGAGTCCGAGTCGCGGATATCTCTCCAGAAGTTGCTGACACTGAATTTCTTCCCAATGGCAATGCTAACACCTGAAATCAAACAGACAACCAGAGATATCGCGGCAGTTCCATGGTACAGTGGCATACAGCTGTACCAGCGGTCACCATCGGGGCCGTCTTTACCACCAACCGAGGCACGTCGCAAAAAAGTGGTCGTATAGAGTCGAGACATGGTGAACGCGCATCCCTTCGGCATTCCGGTGGTGCCACTGGTGTAAAGCAGCATGGAAGGGAACTCGCCCTTCATGCCCATTGCAAGGTCTTTGGGTGGGAAGGAGGTCGAATATGTGGAAAGAGTCGACTGGAACGCAGAATCCATATCCAAGAGGTCCATACCCAGCTCTCCCGCAAGAATATCTCTAGAACCATCAATCCGCTCCCGGCACCCGGCATCATCATCCACCAAAACCAATTTTGCCCCGCTAATCTTCAGACAATGGACCAGAGCATCGCCGGTGAGGTTGTAGTTAATTGCTGCTGGGCCACAGCCTATGCTCCAAAGACCTAGCCAGGCAATAATGAACTCGGGGCGGTTCTGCAGGTAAAAAGCAACGAGGTCGCCTTTCTTTACACCTTTAGATAGGAAGAAGTTGGCATATTGGCAGGCACGATCTTGGACTTCTTTGTAGGTGTATATTCCCTCTCGCGACCACATGCAGACCATGTTGGGGTATTTCTTAACGGTTTCGGTAAAGATGAACCAAGTATTACCACGACCATTGTTGACTGAATGGGTTAGAACGGGCCGGTTCATAGACAGCGAGTAACGTACCAGCTCTGGCATATTCACGCTCGCCTTTCTTGATGCCCCAGAGGGAATTTACGTCTTTGGACACATGGAATTTGGCATTGAGATATGCAGCGAGAGTAGTTCCTCCCGCCAGAACAGCGGCGGTGGCTGTTGGGCATAGGTTAGCGAATACCTTCCAGGGTTGCGGGGGACTGACGTAGGGATATACACTTACCCAGGCTCATATTGGTATTTAATGGATTAAAGCTATAAAAGAAGGTAGGAAAGATATGCAGATGGGGATAGAGGTTCAGTTATATACAAGGTAGACAAATGCAAGAACAATATACAGGCTGAATGAAAGGAAGAACTGGAAAGAGGAGAAGGAAAGAATCGACGTTGCCGTATTTACCGATAGCTCCTCGGTTCCTTTTATGCAAGTTGTGCATTCCCCGCACAGTGTGGGGAAGCTGCCTCAGGCATAAAAGAAAGTTGTTCAGGCATCAACAGTCCCTCCATTCTCGGTGAGGCATCACTTTTTCATGAACGCCTCGTTCTTCTCTGTTCTCTCTCTTCCACGACCATGCCTGATCCTTTTCCACCCCATTACTCATCCCTTCCAGGACATTTACCACGTAAGCTCCAATAATCGGCAGGAATTTCCAACAATGGAACGATCCCCCGACCGCGAAATACAGATTCCCAAGCCTCCCATCCGGATGTCGAGTTATCAGCGGTTGCTGGTTCGGTGAAATAGAATCCCAACAGAGCCGGAAATAGTCGACCTGTCTCCCGTTGTCGAGGACTTGTGGAATTCGAGCCCGAACTTGGTCGATTAACTCGTCCTGCAGCGATTGTGGGACCGATAACTGGCTTCCTTCTGGAGGAACAGAGATGGAATGTCCGGATCGTGTGACAATGGTGTTTTTGAAGGAGGTTGCATTCGTGAATTTGAATATTCCTGATGCAGTTGGAGGAATGACCTCTCCTGATTTTGTTAGTGGACACATATAAAGGGGAGTATAAGAGGGAAGTGTACCATGTCCCCCATAAACAAACACAGGCAACTGCCCATATACCTCCTTCTCCTCCTCTGTCAACTGGAAATGCGCAACACCAACTCCAGCAGCGGTGATTTGATTCTCAATCCTTTCCGAGTCGGGGATTCCCAATTCATCCTCGACGGAAGACATGAGAGAACTCGTCCAAGCACCGGTACACAGTAATACTTTATCAGCCGTGTAAACTTCCCCAGACGCAGTTTCAACTCCTCTCACACCATTCTCCCCAGTAAGGACTCTTGTAGCGTCACAAACCTTATACTCAACCCCCATCTTAACCACTTCCTCTGCCATAATCCGTAGCGCAGTCCCAGCGTCGGCCCAGCCAGCCGTCGCATTAAAATAATATCGTCCAAACTCATCGCAATTTGTATCTTTTAGCACACCTCCCCATCTACTTCTAACCTCCTGCTCGGTAAGATCAACAATTCCCTCCCGACCGGAGCTCTGGAAATTCTTCCGGATCCGCTCGGCCAGATCACTGTCTTTCTCATCCATCATTATCCACCCTGTTTGGTGATATACATTGGCATTTCTGAAAAATGGAAGGTTCTTCCATGCGGAAATCGCCTCAAAACCGAGATCCACGTATAGTGGGTTGGAGTAGTCTGCGCGAACGATCTTGTTGAGATCGGTTGATGCTGCGGGGGTGGAGGGCGCGGGACAGCGATCGAGGATGGTGATTTTTGTGTTTGGATGTTTCAGAGCAAGGCGGTAGGCAGTGCTGATACCGAAGATTCCGGCACCAACTATTAGTGTTGAGCCCATAATGTGAAGTGTGTTGTACTGGCGGAAGTGGTAGCAGTGGTGGTAGTTAAAGGAAAGTTGAGATGGAGAGGGGAAATAAATATAAATATTATAAATGTATAGACAGGGATATTACATTAATGTACAGTACAAAGACCTTAGCTGTAGACTTACGCTGTTTCAGTACATCCTGCAGAGTGATTTGTCTTGCATAGTGTCACCTTATTTTTTATATTTCGTTACAGCCACACCAGGAGAAACTCTATCCCTAATTCAACTTCATTATCATATGAACTTCCCAAAGAAGCTCCATCCAATAACCCTACTAGCTTCAGCTCTTCTAAAAAGGAAACCCACCTAATCGGCCCGCTCCGTGTGAACCAAGTAGATAGCAAAGCTGTCATAACACACCATGACGCTCACATCCTCCAACCCAAGCACAGCCCCTGTAAACCCATGGTTCCTTCCCATCCGAATAACCCGAGTCAAGATGATTCTCCTTCCTCGTTGACAGACTGACAGACATCTCTAAACACCTTCTCCCTTCCCATTGTAGACTGAATCCTACCCAAACCCTTACTTAACCAACCCAACTCACCTATCATCGCACCATGTCTTCATTAGCAGATATCTTAAGAATCAACCCCCTCGGCGAGCGGTATTGTATCGCGTATTCATTCTCACCGCAACTTGTATGTCGCTCCCATGTCAGACCTACCAATCTCATTGGATTACTTCTAGAGGAAGGGAGTAGGAGGTTAGAACAGGGTAATACAATCGAACCAATTCTACGTCAATTAGCACCGTTGTTACTGTGTCGAGTACATCATTTTCTCAGAGCAGAGTATGTAGCTGCGTGGATTGGGGAGGTATGCGAGTTTCAAGAGGGACAGAGGGAGAGAGAAATAGAGAGAGAGAGGGAGAGGGAAAGACAGAGACACGGGGAGGTGCAGCGATGGCCATTACTTCTATCATCTTCCCCTATTCCTTCTCCCTCTTCTTCCTCCCCAACCTCGCCCACTCCCACTACGACTTTCACTTCTGCTTTTGCTTCCACCACGGCAGTTTCTCGCGGCTACCAGTCACATTCAAACGGAAGCTTAAGCGGCCATTCTACTTCTATCTCTACTACTGACTCTATCCCCAACTCAACCCCTCCAACTACTTCTACTTCTATATCTTCTTTACCATCAAGCGCAACCGACGAAATGTCCCTCATCCCACCAGGCCGCACAACCCGCTATTTCACTCTCCAGGAAGACGAGTTTCCTGCTCGCAATCCGTTTGCTCCTCTACATCAGGGCATGGTGACCACTCGTCTCGCCTACTCATCATTGCCTAGTCCAACCGATTTCTCTCGTCCTCCAGCTAATACTATTCACACCACATCGCTGATACCTGGCGAGAAGTCCCGAAAGAACGTGGTGCGCAGATCAATCGAGGGCGAATGCGGAATTTGCATTCTTCCCTTCTCGGTCGATCCGGATGATGGCTCGTTTGTTGGTTGTGTTACTCGGGATGGCGGGGAGACCGATTCTGAGAGTCTTCCTTTGGATGAAGATGATGGAGAAGAAGGTGATGAGATGCTCGTGGATGGCCTTACTGATTACGAGGATTGTGATGATGACGACGAGGACTCGGAGAATGAAGATGATGCAGAGGACCAGAGTGATAATGAGGACAATGATGACGACAATGACCACGACGATGAGGATATCAAAGACGCCAAGGATAAGGACCCAATCGTCTGGTGCAAGGTGCAATGCGGAACAAACTACCACCGGTCTTGCCTTGAGACCTGGATCGCGACTTTCAAGAACGAGGTGTACCGTCGACCTACCTGCCCGACTTGCCGAGCTATCTGGAAGGAATGACTGACTGATGTGGACTGGTGGAATTTTATCGACTTCGGAGTTAGGTGACTGGATGGACCAATGGATGAATTGCGGGAGGAATCTTTCGTTCTATGGATCGGTGTTCATGGGATAAATAATCAACTAGTACCCTTTCAATACACATACTGCTTTTATCTTGTCTCTCTATAACAGGCTAATCTGTGTAGCTTCTAGCCATGATTGTAGCGTTCTCACCCACCCGTCAATCTCGTCGAGTGTATTTCCTGCATGTAGACAGACTCGAACTCGTTCCTTGCCTGCTGGAACGGTAGGCGGCATGATCTTTCGTACTACGAATCCCTTTCGCTGGCAGACGTCTGCTAGCTGCCGGGGGATTGGGGTTCGTAGAGAGAATATTGGAGAGCCGGGGAAGTGATCTATCTCTAGTAGCCCCGGATTCAAAGGGGCGATCTCCATTAACTGAGAATGAAGATGGAGGATCAATTGTTGAAGAGTATGCTGGAACTGGTAATCGTTAGTGACGGATATTCAGAAAGGGACGAAAGACATACAGGCTCAGTCTCTCCAGCAGAAAGTAGCTCATAGACTGCTCTGATAGCGGCCAGAAACGGGAATCCCAAAGCAGTTGTATATATCAAGCTGCGAGCATAGTTGATCAAGTAATCCCTGGTGTCGGGACAGCACAGGACAACCGCTTGATACATCATCAGCGCTATGTCAATTAGAAAGGAAATTATACACAAACCTCCATGACAGGCGAGCGCCTTCCCAAACGTATGTACACGGATGAACATCTTCTCCTCAACACCTAGTTCTTGTACAAGCCCAGTCCCCCTCGGCCCGAAAACACCCGTAGCATGAGCTTCATCGATGATGAAGTATCCATTGCCCTTGGGTAGTATATCCTCGGCGACCCGCACAAACTCCTTGATTGGCGCGACATCCCCTTCCATACTATAGATCGACTCAATGACAATGAAAACATTCCGCCGCCCATCACGGACCAATGAGTCATTCTCGACCTGTTTCAAGAGAATTTCACGCAAGCTCTCCACACAACTATGCTTAAACGAAACCCGCGGACCAGCGCGGGATAAGCGCATTCCCTCATGCGCACTAGCATGAATAAGCTCATCATACACTATCACATCCCCCGGTTGAGGGACAGACGACAAAACCCCGACATTAGCGTCGAAGCCGGAATTGAACAACAGGCCCGTTGGCGCATTGTGGAATTCCGCAACGAATTTTTCTAGCTCTTCGGCATAGGCCGAATTTCCATCTAGAAGTCGGGAACCACCGCTAGCGAGTGGTTGGGATGGAGGAGCATTGTTGAGGATGTGTAATAGTTTTGCGCGGTAAACGGGGGAAGTTGAAAGAGAGAGAAAATCGTTTGAAGAGAAATCGATAGATGATGGATTGGGGATAGTGAGTCTTCGCCGGGCAGATTTGAGCTCTCTTTTTTGGAGAGCCTGGCGAAAAGAGTGGACGAGAGACATTTTGTTGAGAGTGATTGTAATAAAGTATACAGTTGGGAATTGAGATAATTTAAATGATCTGCAGTGGAGTCTTTGGCTATAACACTAAACCTAGGCTATGCGGATATCATCGCAGTCAGTGGAGTTTCTTTCCCCGTTTGTTTCCCACCCGACACTCTTTCTTCACTAAAAACTACTCTGTACTTCTTCTTCCTTCTCCATCCCTCCCACTATGACGGTCAATGGCGCCCTTTGGCGCAAGTTTGGCGCCGTTCAGATCTATGGAGCCAATACAGATGTAGGGAAGACGATCTTCTCGACTCTTCTCTGCAATGGTCACAATTGGAGTTTCTTGAAACCCGTCTCAACTGGTCCTCGGCATACTGCAGATGACATGTTGGTTTTCTTTCGACAGAGGAAATATACTATAATATTAACTAACCTGTCAGATATGTAAAACGCTTCGTCCCTAAAGCCCGTGTTAGATGCCTTTACCAATTCGACGAACCTATCAGTCCGCATTTGGCCGCTGAGAGAGGAAGAACCCCTGTATGTTGTCTCGTTAAAACATCAGTACAACTTCTGTTAACCTGCTTCTCCAGGTACCAACGGATAGTGAAATTCTTTCATCGATTTGCAACACTATCACTGCTTGGGCTCCAAAAAGCCAATTCACCGTTGTCGAAACTGCTGGCGGTGTCCATTCGCCTGGTCCAAATGGCACCTCTCAGGCTGATCTCTACAGGCCATTACGGCTACCTGTTGTTCTGGTCGCAGATTCTCGACTCGGCGGGATCTCATCGACCATCTCCGCTTTTGAGTCTCTGCTAGTTCGAGGCTACGACGTCCACTATGTCCTTCTCTTCAAAGACCAGTACTACAAGAACCACAACTATCTGCGGACTTATTTCAAGAAACGGGGTATTCCCGTCCAAACCGTCAATCCTCCACCAGAGCGACCGGCATTGTTGAATGAGGAGACCGCAGGAGAGGACGAGAAAAATATGCAAGACTACTACTCACGCCTGGGCAACGGCTCCACTATTAAACTAGTCCGCAAATATCTAGCGGAACTGAACAAAGAACGAGCAGACCGGTTGGACGAAATGGCCGGTCAAGCTAAATCTCAAATCTGGTATCCCTTCACCCAGCATTACAGCATGAAGAAAGAGGATATCTCTGTGATTGAATCGGCTTACGGTGACTTCTTCCAAGTTTACAACCCCCAAACCCATGACTCAGTTCTCCAAGGTGACGGTGATCCTAAACCTCACCTCCAGGCTACTTTTGACGGCTCCGCTTCCTGGTGGACCCAGGGCCTGGGTCATGGAAACCCTGAACTTTCCCTGTCTGCCGCTTATGCGGCCGGTCGCTATGGCCATGTCATGTTCCCAGGCAACATTCATGAACCGGCCTTGAATCTGGCTAGTCTTCTCATTGAAAGGCTCCAGAATCCACGTCTCCAGAAAGTCTTCTATTCTGATAACGGCAGCACTGGTGTCGAAGTCGCGGTCAAAATGGCTCTGCGCGCCACTTGTGCAAGGTACAATTGGGATGCTAGCAAAGAGGAAATCAAGATCCTCGGCCTAAAGGGAAGTTATCATGGTGATACAATAGGGGTAATGGATTGCTCTGAGCCTTCTACATTCAACAAAAAGGTTGAATGGTACCGCGGTCGGGGCTTCTGGTTTGATTTCCCTCGTGTCCAAATGACACAAGGGAAGTGGGAGATTCAGATTCCGGAGAGTCTCAAGGGTGCCCTGGGCGAGACTGACAGCTACGAGTCTCTCAGCGACATGTTCGATTTGAAAGCCCGTATTAGATCCGATCTTGCTCACCGCTATCACGAATATATCCGCAAGACACTACTCGATCTTGTTCACAACCATGGAATCAAATTCGGCGCGCTCATCTTGGAACCCATCGTTCTCGGCGCAGGCGGAATGCATTTCTGGCAAGTCTCCTGGTCCTCGCTTCTTCTTACCTTACTAATAGCATATGACAGTGACCCCCTCTTCCAGCGAGTTCTCGTCAAATTCATCCGCTCAAACCATGACCTGTTTGCCCCGGAAGGAGCCCCACTCCCACAACCAGGATCCTGGTCTGGTCTCCCCGTAATCTTCGACGAAGTCTTTACAGGTCTTTACCGACTAGGTTATCGAACAGCTGCCCATCTCATCAATGTCCACCCTGACATCTCTGTGTTCGCCAAACTTCTTACGGGCGGTCTCGTCCCGCTCTGCACAACTTTAGCAAGCAATGAAATCTTCCGCGTGTTTGAGACCCCTGAGAAAAGTGACGCTCTCCTCCACGGCCACAGTTACACCGCACATCCGGTTGGGTGTAATGTCGCTGTCGACTCTCTACGGTCTATGATGCAAATGGATGAGCTTGGAAAATGGGAAGGGTATAGTGATGATTGGCTGAGTGGCAGAAAACAGTGGAAGCGTGGTACCGATCAAAACAAGGAGCCCCGGATGGGGGCGTGGAGCGTTTGGTCGAAGGAGTTCGTAGGCACATTGTCGAATGCCGAGCCCGTGGATGGTGTGTGGTCATTGGGAACCGTTTTGGCTATCTCACTTAAGGATGAACATGGTGGTGGCATGTTCTACTCTTGATATTCTGGTGAACAATGAGCTAATATGTGTCTTAGGGTATACTTCCAACGCGGCGAAGGGTCTCCAGGCTCAATTGGCTTCGTCTGGCGAATTTGCTGTCCATTCTCGGGTTTTGGGAAATGTGCTTTATCTGATGGCCAGCTTGACCTCGGAGACTAAGACAATTCGCCAATTGGAGGAGATGGTCCGCGGTTCTTTGGATTTGCCTCCTGGCCCGAAACTTGAACCAAACGAGCGGAAAGCTGAACCGATTGGACAGGAAGGTGAATTCTCTGAAGAAGCCGAACGTTCTGAAGAGGAGGCTGAATCTTCTGTGCAAGAAGATGAACAGGAACCTTTGGAGAGGTTGGAAGCTGAACAACACGGTCTGAACAGGAACCTCAACCTTCTAAACAGGAGCCTGAATCGTTATCTTCAGGACAAATGAATGGTAATATAGATACGGCAATCAACTGCATTTTAGTATATATAAACAACTCTCTAATCAACCAACCAGTAAATCTACGAAGTAGCCTCAACCCTCGCCCCTTCTGCCTCAGTCTCTGTCTTCATCCCTTGTGCAGCCTCCGCGGCTCCCCCAGCCCCAGGCCTCTCAAAACTACCCATAGGATAGAATCCCCACCGTTCAAACATGGCCCGATCCTCCTCCCACCCGTTACAATCCGTAGTCAACATCTTCTCTCCCGTAAAGACGGCATTCGCCCCGGCCAAAAAGCACTGCACCTGCTGCTCCTCGCTAAGCGAAATCCGCCCGGCAGCAAGTCGTACAATAGTGGCAGGCATGACAACCCTAGCCGTGGCAATGGTCCTAAGCAACTTCTCAAACGGAACCATCTTCCTATTTCCCAACGGCGTCCCAGGAATAGGAACAAGGGCATTGACAGGGAAACTCTCCGGATGAGCAGGAAGCGAAGAAACCGTATGAAGCAGGCTAATCCGATCAACATCCTCCTCACCCAGTCCTAGAATGCCTCCGGAGCAAACATTGATTCCCGCATCCCTCACATACCCCAACGTCTTCAGACGCTCATCATACGACCTCGTTGTGATAACATTCGGGTAGTACTCGCGCGATGTGTCGAGATTGTGATTGTACGCCGTCAACCCCGCATCCTTCAACTCCTTCGCCTGATGCTCATCGATCATCCCCAGCGTAACGCACACTTCCATTCCCATCCCGCGGACTCCAGAGACCATTTCCTTGATGTTTTTCAGCGAGGTCTTTCGCCCGCGCATGTCGCGCCATGCGGCGCCCATGCAGAATCGAGTACTCCCGTTTGCTTTTGCGTTTCTTGCGGCTGTGAGGACGTCCTCGACGGGGGACATTTTGGTGGCTTTTAGACCCGTGTTGTATCGCGAGGACTGGGCGCAGTAGGAACAGTCTTCGCTGCAGCCGCCGGTTTTTATGTTCATTAGGGTACACATTTGGATTGCGGACGGGTCGTGGTGGGCTCGGTGGATTGTGGACTTGGTTATTGTTAGTTTTTTTTCTCATGTACTTATTTCAATTGTTTACTTGGAATTGATTTTATAGAGGAGACGTACAGAAGCATAAGTCAACAAACTCAATGGCGTCTCATAGATCTGCTTGACTTCTTCCCTCGTCCAGTTCATCCGCGGGGCTGTTGCGGTGGTCGCTTCTTGGAGAACGGGCGGGATTTTGGACATCCATGGTGGTGATGTGGGAGGATTCTGAACAGTGCCATACGATCTGGTCCTAAGGGCAATAGTCCGTAGGCTGTGGGCGCGGAGGGCTGTCATTTTGGTTGTTTAGGGGTGGTGGGCGGTGGTGGGGGGGAAGGAAGAGGGTAGATAGATACTTAGCAGGGAGATTTACTCACCGTAGCTATTAGAAAAGACTTGGTTATCACAGGACTGTTGCGGATGACGCAGGCAACAGTCCCGCATCCGCATAGCCTCGGAAGAGGGGGGGGGGGGGTTTCTAAGGGGTCTACACCGGAGCCTCGTTGGGAATGGGGCGGTTAGTGTCGTTAGCGTGTTGATCTTGAGGATCCGGTGGGTTGGGGAGTTGAGTTTATTTGGACTTGTTGAGTGTTTTTTTTGTTGTGGGCCAATTGGGGTTTGGGGATTACTGTGAATATTATATTCTAATTAGGTAGAGGATATGATATTTTATCTGAAATTGAATTGAATTGATTGATTGATTCATCATTTCTAGAGATTTTCCAAGGAAAATAGAGTCATGATCAGATCAGCTCATAAACTTAAGCTTAAACAAGGAAGAAACCGGAAAGTCAACCAACTGCCAAAACATCGCCAAGTCCCCCTAAAATCCTAAGCCATCGACTGTTCACTGTTTTCCGCCTTGAAATCTGTGGTTTCCGACGTGCTGTACCGGCTAAAGGCCCTCATGTTCCCTACATTTTCGCCTTTCTTCTCCGCGCGCTTCGCCGCTCTCCTAAAGTATACTCGCTTACACCATTTCCAAGCTTCAACACCCACGAAAAACAACGCGGCCTCGACGAACACAACTCCCCACTCCCATGAAATCCCCGTATGCTTAAACACCACGTCGTTGATCACAGGGATATACAGGATAGGGAACGTAGTAACGAATCCGATCATGATTCCCCAGAAAAGGTATTTGTTTCGCCACACGTCGAACATCCACTGGGTGAAGTATCTCTTGGAGTTGGGTTGCATGCGGAAGAAACTTCGGCGCATCTCCACCATTTCCCACGCGAGGAAGAGCGCGAACCATGTCATGCATACGAAGGTTGTTGCGCGCGCCCGGAAGACTGTGTCGCAGCCTTCGTAGGCGGAGTTGCACCCTGTGGACAGGTTGCCGTCGCCCCAGCCGAACATGACGAGGGAGAATGAGGCTAGACAGAGGGCGGCCATCCAGACGCCGTAGACTAGGAGGTCTACTATTATTTCCCATGTGAAGATTCCTTGTTTCTGGTTCCGTTAGTATATCGTGTTATAGATAGTTGTAAGGGGCAAGGGAACTTACACTTTGAGGCGGTCGGCTCATCACTTCCGGAGATGCAATCTCCATTCCCAGTCCCATATCCGGGAGACCTGAAGTAATCATGATAATCCAGATAATCTCAACAGGCGCAATAGGGAAGACCGATTGACCCGATTCATCCTTAAACGCAAGCCCAACAAGAAGCGTCAGACCAAGGGCAACGTTTTCTGCTAAAAGATGCAGGACGAATTTCTGAATGTTGTCGAAAATGCGACGACCCTCTTCGATTCCATTGATGATAGAGGCGAAGTTATCATCTGTTAAGACGAGCTCCGACGCATCCTTGGCCACATCAGACCCGGATTGTCCCATAGCAATACCTACATCCGCTCTCTTAAGACTAGGGGAATCATTAACTCCGTCACCGGTCATCGCAACATACCGGCCCCTACGATGGAGCGCATCAATCATTCTAACCTTAGTATTTGGTGCGCATCTTGCAATCACAGCTGGGAGTACTGGTAACCTGTCGATTTCGTCCTCGGTTAATTTGTCGAATTGGCTGGCTGTCATGACCATCGCGTCTGCGACGTCCTTGGCGAGTTCGTTCACGTTGGCCGGAACGATCCCGACTTGGATTGCAATTGCGCGTGCGGTGCCGGGGTGGTCACCGGTAACCATGTGAACTGTGATTCCTGCGCGATGGCACTCTTCTATGGCGCCTGCTGTTTCAGGTCGGGGAGGATCGTAGAGGCCAATTAATCCACAGAGTGACAGGTCCTTTTCAACCTCCTCGCGAGGCGGGTTTTCAGTGTCCGACGGGTCAGAAGAATACTCACGGCAAGCGAGAGCCAGGACACGCAGACCTGTCTTCGCGAGAGCTTCCATGTTTTGCAGGATCTCGTTCTGGATATTCTCGTCCAATGGAATCGGATCGGAATCAGCTGTCCATTTGACAGTTGTGCAAGACTCGAGCACGCGTTCAACCGCTCCTTTGGTGAAAACCATTTCTTGCTTTTTCTCGCCATCGCCTTTGGCGAAAATCACGGACATTTTCTTCACGGTTGAGTCAAACGGATACTCGGCCATCTGCCGCCAAATGGGTTTCTCGCCTTTTGTCCAGCGGTCGCTGTTCCAGTTGAACCGAGATGCGAAGACTTGGATAGCGATGTCTGTTGGCTCGCCTCGAGCTTGCCATTCTTGTTCTTGGGATTTGTAAACGTGGGAGAGATTAGCCATGCAGGCGACGTTGAGGAAGTTCTCTAGTTCGGGGTTGTCTTTGAGCAGGTCTTCTGGGTTGGAAGGTTCTCCTTCTGTGTCTCCGATTTTTACTGGAGCTTCAGGAAGTAATGATAGATTGCCTTCTGTGGGATCTAACGGATTGCTGGAAGATCCGACGGCGTAAGTACCGACTGATGGAATCCAAGCCCGTTTTGTAACCATTCGACCCTGAGTGAGTGTTCCGGTCTTGTCTGAGCAGATATTACTCACTGCGCCAAGGGCTTCAAGGGAATCAAGTTTTCGGACAATAACATGTCTTTGGACCATTTGCTTTGTACCAACAGCCATAGTAATGGTCAAGACGACAACAAGACAAGCTGGAATCATGGCTAGACCGGTCGCTACAGCATAGATGATGACCTCACTCGCATTGCTCCAATTATTCGTTCCCATGACAATGATTGCGAAGATTACTGCAATCGCAAATAGTGCCAGAGCCAGCTTCGAGAGTTTCCTCTGCAAAGGTGTTCCAACATTAATGCCTAGGAACCTTCCGACAGCGTCGGTCCCTGTCAAGGTCCATGCCTGCAGATACCATCTCTTCTTTGTTTCGCCCTCCGGGCCACGCTTAACCGGGCGCCGTTTTCTATCATCAGCGCGAAGAGCAGCAGCGATGGCTCCGATCTCTGTTCTCATGCCTGTCCCGACTACAACACCACGTGCTCGTCCCCTGGTAACGGTAGAAGAACTGTATGCGATATTTAAACGGTCGCCCGGCCCGGTGTCTTCGTCAAAGGTTGCCTCTGGTTCCTTCTGGACTGGTAATGACTCACCAGTCAGAAGAGCCTCGTCGGTTTCAAAGTTGAATGCTTCTACCAGTCTTTGAAACAATTAGCCCAGACATCACACCAGCGTGTCAAGGGAGACTTACCTAAGGTCAGCAGGGACAGTATCCCCAACTTTCAACTCAACAATGTCTCCAGGGACGATCTCATTGGCAGGTATAGTGCTAGTTTTGCCTTCGCGACTTACCGTTCCGGTCGGGGAACTCAATGACCGCAACGAGTCCATCGTTTTCTCCGCTGCATAGTCCTGATAAACACCCACCACAATGTTGAGTAAAATGACAGCAGCGATAAAGCCTCCTTCAATCCATGATTGAATTCCAAAACTGACCACCATAGCTATGATCAGGACCTACAAAACATTAGCTAATACCTTTAAGTGGAGACTGGGGTATATACTACTTACCAACATCATAGCATTGGCAATCTGCCTTATGACGATCTTAGCAATCGAGACTCCTTCTCCGCCCTCGAGGAGATTGTCACCATATTGCTCGTGCCGTTTCTTGGCTTCCGCATTCGTCAACCCCTCATCCGCGTGAGTGGCAAGTTGCCGAAGGATATCATCGTAGGGAAGACAATGAGCAGGCTGGGACAAGATCTGCTGAGTGTCGACACCATTCTTGGATGATTGATTATTCTTCTCTTGAGACATAGTACAGTACTACTACTAGTACGGTACAGGATAGTAGGGTAAAGTAGTATAATATAGTATCTTCCAGATAACTATCTAGGGTGGTTTCATGTAGAGGGAAATCTCAAAAAGATGTTGTTTCATAAACGTCGTAAAGAAGAAATGAATTAAGCTTGATCTGAATTCCAAGCCCTACCCGACTTTATGTTTCAAAAGTTCTAGATCCGGGGGAATGAAGCGATATTTAACTCCATCCCTCGTCATCTCAACCGGAAATCGGCATCTGGCCTAAACAACTTGGCACAGGTCACACACCAATCATACCCAAGAAAGAGGAACATCTTGAAGTCAATCCTTGGCACCAAAAAGGAAATCCCCAGGATTGCTTGGTGAATGACGCACTCGGACCCGAGCCAAGCCCGGACCGGTCGGCGCTCGGAGGTATGATAACCCGCCAGCCAATCATATCTGTCTCCGGCCGAGAGACAGATCCTGATTGGCGCGATAGGAGCGTCCGCGGTCTCGGCGGAATGCCAAGATTCCCGCGCCATGGCCTTGGCGATTCCTTGCTTTTCTTTCCGCCACGCACGCCAAGACCTGGGAGGTATTCACTTGGTTTTCATATTTCCTTATGGGTGCAATAGAGGTAAAGGATACTATACTATCAAAACCACGCTAACTAGAGTAAGTCACCGCTTTTCATACTGCCGCACAATCTAGGTTTTTTGTTTTTTGTTCTGGCTGGTTGGTTGGTTTCTGTTTACTTCCCTGCTTCTCTCCTCCACCTTTTCTTCTATCCTCACGCACTCCACATTTCGTATCTTAGTCTTTCCTTTTCGGGCGTTTTCTATTTCTCGGCGGTTCTAGTGGAATCTTCCTTAGTCAAGATATCTTGTTCTCTACAATGTCTTACATGGAACCTATAATTCAGTTGCCAACCTGGGCCAAAGTGCTCTTCATCTTTATGTTCGCGGTGTGCACTGCAATTTGCCTGATTGCGCTTTAGTAAGTACCTACCTCTTCTTCTATCCTATCTAGAATAAGTCTACTAGAGCTCTCTACTCTATAGCTTAATGGAATTATAATTGCTGACAACAGACAATAGTGAAACTATTCAGGTCTTGCTTCAGCGCCGTCGGATTGCTGCAAGAGCCCTTCCTGCAAGAACCACTCCTGCAATCGCTCCTCCTGCCAGAAACCCTTGGACTCAACCCTAGCCTAACAATGGTTTTTCGGTGGAGCACTTCCTATGGGACAAGGTGAGAAACGCATGCATTACCGGATACTTAAGGTTTATTTGGTACGTATATACTACCTCCAGTATACCTAATCTTCGCTTGAATATAGAGATTGGCCTGTCTTGTCTAGCAAACTTGTACTGACAAAATACTACTGTCCTTTAGAATCCTCTATCATCACTATGTACCCTTGTTACTTGTTAGGGCTCCTTGCCAACTTATTTCCGGACCTGCAATGCCTCCCCCATGCCTCTTACATTGCAAGCCGACATCAAAGCAGCCTAAGCTAATATTTATGATGGTAAGATCACCGCCATGAAACCTTGCTACCATGTATTCCACAATGTCCACCTTAATAACTAGTTTGCAGATCACGACGCTATGTCTCCCACTTGGTTAGTCCCTCTTTGCCCTAATACTAGTGCCTTTACCCAGTAATATGCTTCTAACCAGCAAATACAGTTTTCTTTGTTTCCGGCGCTAGGATTCGGTCAGTTAATCGGAGTTTACGATGAGGAACATTTCATGCATGTACTTTAGTTTCATAGTTCGCTTAGCTAAGTCTAATGCAGCGCAAGGCGCAAGTTCAATATGCCACGCCTTCCAAAGTACTTCCACAGACGCCAAGTAAGATTAAGAATTCGGCTGTCGCTAGCGCTGCATGCAAGTGTATGATCATGGTTCTTTGTCTTGGAACACCTTCCTATAGGCAGGTAGCATGAATATCAATGTAAGCGAAGGTTCTAGAAGGCGAATACAGGAACTAATGAGTAAGGTAGCTTACCTCCCTAGAGTAGGCCAAGACTAAGAGGTCAAGTATTTCCGGGGCAGGACGGATTTATCGGCTTTAGATTTGGTTACCTGAATCTAATAACTCTTAAATTGTAGCTTCCCCGAGGCTTATTCTAAGTCACCCATGTTTTCTACCATGTGGATGGCAAATGGGTCGCTTCCTTGGATGATTTCGTCGAAACGCTTGCTCACGCGAGCAAAGTTCTGTCCGTAACGGCCAAGCTCTCGTAATCGTATCGACACCCAATCCTGATAGATTCGATCTGGAGTAGCGATTCCAACAATGAAAAGAGGCCAAGTTATACGAGCCATCAGACGGGGTCTACTTCTGTGCAGCTTCAATGACAGTTCCAATACCTGGGAAACTGCACTACTCAGTGACAGCCAGCGTGGCTGGGTGTACTGTTCCGGCATTCGATCCTTGAAGCATAAGTAGAAATACACTATTGTACTGTAATATGTGATAGACGCCCAGTAAATGGTCTCCATGACTCGCCGACCATCGCCAAGAAACTCGCAGGATGGGGCAGACTTGGCTGATGCAAGCACCGTATCATGTTCCTGTTCCGTATTCTGGTGAGAAAACAGCGATAGACTGTGGGTCTGCCATTGGTAAAGAGAGTGTGGGATTGACAGCTGGTTTAAAACATTTTGGCAGCCACACTTACCTCCGATATCGTAACAAGTTCATCAATCAAATTCTTGTAAGGAGATTCTTCCCAGAACTTTGACCTTTCTCCGTCCGTAAAATTCTGACTAAAAAGGTCCGTAATCTTGAATTGGATCACATGGCTCTTGTGATAGAGGGTCAAGCCCGGGAGATTTTCCAAGTCATCTAGCTGGGCTGTCGCTGGATATTCTTCTCCCCAGAATCTAGATGGCGACTGCCTACTAATCTTGTAGAGCTCCGATAATGACAAAGAGGAAGTCTCCGGCTCTGAGCGAAGGAAAAGGCGGAAGAGATTGGCGTCGGACCGCATGGCCCCTGATCTACAGAAGACAGCTCCTGGTGTGCAAAAGTAAAGGATCCAAAGGAGAAACAAAGGCACAGTAGTTGACCGAAGACTTTCGTCAAACTTTCCATGGGCCAATTGAGCTTGACCAAAATCCAAGTTGCGAGTTGGCGTCGGCCAGTCAATGGCTCCCCCGTCTTCGGGGAAAGCAATTTGCAGATGCTCCGTGTACTTCACTGAAGGCAAGACGTGGTTGAACAGGAGACTTATAATACCGTGCATGTGGACATTTACGCCAGCAGAGCCACTACCAAATCTATTTTCATAGTCGATCATAAGCCACAAGGTAATGAAAATTGCTTCAAGCTTCTCTGGAGATTTCACATCATGTTTCAATGCTCCTCGAAGGCCTGACAGAGCTTTCCCGTAATGCGTCCTGCCCGTAACATCGGACAGGCCATCGACTGGTAGACTTCCAGGTGCATTATCACAGTCGAACACGCGGGACCGGTGGATCTCACTGGAAGTGGTGGCAAGGATCATGCTCATCACCATAGGTTCCTTGACAGCTACCCGTCTGTATGTATACGATAGCGTTGACCATGGCCAATGTTTTCCAAGAATCACCACCAGAACCGAGTCCTGAAGGTATTCCAAGCAGGACCGATCAAATGTAGAAAGTGTGAGCGAGTTGGATGCTTGTAAGAAATCCCCCGGTTCAATCGGCACAGATAAAGATAGAGGGGGCATTGGCAAGAGAGGTGGTCGACTATCTTTCCTAGCCAGTGATACTCTGTTATGTCCCTCATTATCTGGCTTCGGAGGTTTTGGCGCGATGGTTTTCGGTGCCCTGCGAGGAATTGGCCCACTTTTCCAGTCACAGCGAATACGTGCAATTATACATCGTCTACATTGGGGTTCCTTTTTGCCATCTTCGACAAGTTTTTCCTCATCGCATTTCACCTTTCGGATTTTGCATGTCCGGCAGCCTGTGGACAAGTTAGGGTTAGTTTAAGCTCCTACATAGACAAGCAATAGGGTGGGTCTTGCCTGTTTTAGAGCGAGTCCCCTTGCCGAGCATCTCTGCGTCGGATGGAACAGCCGATCTGAATCATTACTTTAGAGGCATAAACAGGGCCATTGGACCTAGGAGGGGTTGAATGAAGAATGAAATGAAAGCCAAAAGGAAACACGCGGGGATATCCCGCAGTCACGGGACCCCGCATAAATTAGCCAATCGGCGTAGTTTGCGAGCGCCTTTCTCTGATTGGCTGAATCGGCATATTCCCCGCGTCTCCATCTGTTTTGCGGCTTCAAACTCGTCAAGTTCGGCATGCTTAGTACTATCTACGAGGCAGTCAATTGCCGATGGTGGAATTGCTTAGAAAGTCTCCAGTATGAGGTACATATATAGCTGCCCGCCATGTCCTAGAAACTGCGAGTCTCTGTATCATCCTACTCTGTCAGCCCTACAACAAAATGCATCCTCAGCAACCAGTAATTGAAAGCATTCAAGAAGCTTTGCGCAAGTATGATGCCCAGTTAAAGGATATTAACCAAAAGGTATGCGCCCTCTAACCCAATTGGGTTCGCAATCTCATGTCAACAGATCTGGTCGGACCCAGAACTTGCCTACGAAGAACACCATGCGCATGAGAACATCTGCGCTCTATTTGATACTCTGTCTTCCCATGGATACAAGGTCCGTCGCAAGACATATACTCTCGACACCTCATTTGAGATAGAATACTCCCACGGCTCAGGTGGTCGAGTTGTGGCGTTCAACGCAGAATATGATGCTCTGCCTAATATCGGCCATGCCTGCGGGCACAATCTCATTGCAACTAGCTCGATTGCCGCCTTTATTGCTACCTGCGAAGCCTTGAAGTCCCGGTACCCCAACGGTCCAGCTTATACTGTTCGTCTACTGGGAACACCAGCTGAAGAATCTGGTGGTGGCAAAGTGAAAATGCTGGATGCTGGAGCGTACAAGGACGTGGATGCATGCCTTATGGTTCATCCGATGCCTATTTCACCCACTACTCCAGATCTTTTGAGCATGGCTACCGTTAAGAAAGGAGGATTCTTGGCCAATGACAAAGTCAAAGTTACATTTACTGGAAAACCAGCGCATGCTGCTGCTGCTCCTTGGGAGGGTGTCAATGCCCTAGATGCAGCTGTTGCTGCTTATGTTAACATATCTGTTCTTAGGCAGCAGATTCTGCCTTCGCAGAAAGTACATGGCGTCATTATCCGCGGTGGTGACCGTCCGAATGTCATTCCAATGTCTACGACAGTAGATTACTATATTCGTTCGGAAGATTCCAAGTCATTGAAGGTGCTAACTGAAAAAGTCATTAAGTGCTTTGAGGCAGCTGCAACAGCTACAGGTTGCACTATTGAATACGACTGGTATTATAATTCCCTACCCCAAGCCATATGCACAATTAACTTGGAGACAGGGGCGTCTCATACGACGACCTAAAAACAAACACCCCAATCTGTGATAGCTATGTGTCAGCAATGAGGGCAATGGGGCACATTACTGAATTTGACAACTCGGGACAGACTAGCGGACTTGCTGGCGGTTCGACAGACATGGGTATGGTCACCTCAATTCATCTCTTACCCTACACAGTCGATGGCTAACATTTTGAAGGGAATGTCTCATATGCTGTCCCTGGTTTCCATGGCATCTTCGGTATCCCTACAGATGGAGTGAATCATACTCCCCAGTTCACTGGCGGTGCAGGCTCTGAAGAATCCTACAAACGGAGTCTTTACTGTGCCGCCGGAATGGCAGTTGTTGCCTGTCAGATGTTGATGGATGACGAATTTGCAAAGAAAGTTAGGGATGATTTTGAGAAGGAGTAAATAAAATGTTATATATAGAGAAATAGACTTTGACCATTCTCTAGTGTTTTGCAATTTTCATGTATGTACCTGTATTGAGAAACGTTGTCTCTAATGACAGTGTTTACTTACCTACCTACTGTAGTAGGTATTTTTGATACTCTCCTTGCTCCCTTCTTAAACTGTGGTTTTGTCCATGCTGAGCAATGCAAGTGCTTCCAATGGAATCTGTTACTGTCCTCCATTAGAGACCTATGCCTGTAAACAGATATAATTTCTTTGTAGGTGTACTTAGTTGTTCAAAGAAATAATTGATAATATCAATGCCTTATTAGCTCCTAATTTATAACAGGAGACCAGTATCGCGCTTTATTCGAAGGAAGTAGATCGAAGCAAGGTGAGCTAGATCAGGATACTAGTATAAAAAAGGAGTAGGTGAGGAAGTAAATAAACGGGACCAAGAGAAGAAATAAAGACTGAGATAAAGTGAATGAGCTTTTTCATATACTCTTCAGTTTATCTACCTTCATCTTCTCAAATCATCTCGATAACTTTTAATTTATAAGCAACCTCATCTTCTCATCTTCCCTCTACCAAGATCCTTAGCAACGGTGCTGATCAGAACCATCTCCATTCCTATTCAACCTGGTGAGATTCTACGTAGTTTGTTTGAAATTTATCCTATTTCCCGTACTGACTGACATTACCAGACTAAAAATGGAGACTCCGTTTTCCGACCTCGCCGACCGTGAGCTAATTGCTAAGATTGCTACTACCATTGGTCTAATGGAGGTGTACGACAAAGCGATTATTAGGAATAAAGATAATGACTTCAGCACAGCCAACCTCGCGGAAAAGCTTCGTACGGAGACAGACACTCTCGATCTCCTGATCAGGGAGATGTCCAGCCGCCAAGTGTATGAAAATGAACATCACAGTGCAGATCAGGCGACAGAGGAGGCAAGGGCGAAGATCCATAAAGCGCGCTATGCTATGGGATGTTTTGTTCCCGGGATGAGTTCAATCGACGAATACTTGCCAGCAAAAGAATTATGTCAGGAAATTTTGGATGAAGGTGGTCTAAGCCTATGAATAACGTAGGCTGAAAGACAGATCCAAGCCTGGTACGTTTCCCTGCGCTAATTATCATCTCTTGGGATATGTGAAATAAGACGCTAATACCGTTTTTCGCAGGACATTAGAGCAATGGCAAATACTGCAACCACTACGGATTGGCAGGTATGAGCTATGTGACTTGTTTCTCAAGGGCGGCGGTCTATGAAATGGTTAGGCTGGATGCTGTTTTGGATGGTTCTCCATATTGAAATTGAAAACTTGGGTTCAGGAATAGGCTTGGGGGAATATGAGCTTTTTCTATCAGTGAAATACTATGACAGACACCTTTAGGTGATTTAATCAAATTCCCAAGTTCAAAGGTCTTAAATAGCCTGGCATTGATTTTTAGCAGAATCTCTATTAGCAGAACTTGTTATAAAAAACGCTTGGTCGTACTCTGTGATATAAAAGTATATACTTCTGTCCTGTACGTCATTCCAAACCTCGTTATAGGAGACAGTTTCTTGGATTTGTTTAATGGATGAGATGTTGACTAGGGTGATATTTTGTCAAATAAACCCTTTGTTTCTGATCCCCATGATATATCTCATGCAATGAAGTTATTTGGGATATTAAGTAGATCAAATGTTGTCCGTATAAACAGGATCAAATCGCCACCAACTGATTAACCGAGACTTACTTAGATAAGTACCTACTGTACCTCAGGATTTGCCGATCCAGCCAATCGGGAAGACTTCATTATAGTCCCAAGACACTCAAGGCATCCAGGATAAAACACACTCCCTCGAATGGTGGATTTTGCGGAGTCATAAACTGGGGAAAATGCGGGGAATTGAAAGTCGATCTTTACCCCAGGTTCTTGATAAACAGGATGAACAGGGCAATGATTCGTGTACCCGTCTCCTTATATTACCATCCCAGTCCGCTTATTGCGCCTTCCTGTTTATCACCAATCTGAGTTATCATGACTGACATTGCAAGCGAGAAGCACAACCGCAAGAGTGATGATGGTGCCAGTTTTACCCATGGCCACGTCAAGGAGATTGAGAATCAGGAAACACCGCATTTCTCTGCTGCGGCGGAGAGACGGTTGGTGTGGAAGATTGACTTGATGTACGTTCTTGTATTTGTTATGCTTGTTGCTGTATAACCTGAGAATGGGCCCTAATGAGTCTGCAAACAACAGGATCCTCCCACTTATGCTCCTGGCCTACATGCTAGCCTTCCTCGACAAGCAGGGCTTAAATACAACTGCCATTATGGGGATAAAAGAAGAGCTCCACCTATCAGGGTCGGATTACAGCTGGTCAAATGCCATATTCTACTTTGGTTACCTGTTCTTCTCGTATCCTGCCTCCATCCTACTTGTTAAATTCCCTCTTGGGAAATACCTGTCTACAACTTTGTATGCTCCCTCCCTTCTAATTCCCAGTTTGGTTATCTAACCCTAGAAGCATGATTTGGGCAGTGATCCTGGCCTGCCACGCCGCAACCACCAACTTCGCCGGACTGATGGTAGTGAGATTCCTATTGGGTCTTTTTGAAGCAAGTCTCTCGCCTGGGTTCAGTTTAATTACCTCGCTCTGGTATCGGACTTCAGAGCAACCCCTAAGACATGGTCTCTGGTTTCTCGGGAACTCAATTTCGTTCATCATTGGGAATATCATCTCGGTCGGGATCTGGGAAATAAAAAGCAGTTTGGCCAATTGGAAGGTAGGTCCAGTTAACACCTACATATACACTACCCATTCTCATATCGTATTAATAGTGGGTTTTCATTATCTTCGGCATCATCACCTTTGTCTGGGGTGCTCTGATGCTCTGGCGTCTCCCTGATTCACCAATGACTACCAAGATCCTCACAGAAGAAGAAAGAATCATTGCTATTGAGCGTCTCAAGTCAAATAAAGCGGGATACAAAAGCAATAAACTTAACGTTGGGCAGATCTTCGAGGCTTTTATTGATTACAAGACTTGGATGCTGGCTATTTATGTTATCGGGACGTGCATTCCCAATGGTGGACTCACTGCGGTAGGTTGGGCCATCATATACCTCCCACTTCTAGCAGGCTTCTAACTAATATCGTTCCTAGTTCTCAAGCCAAGTCCTTAAAGGATTCGGGTATTCTACCTATCGAACACTCCTCCTCGGCATGCCACCCGGGGCCGTCATGTTCGCTGGTGTTTTGTTGTCGTAAGTCATATCCTCATATCTCTAAATTGGTCCATATAGACTAATGGAAAACAGCACCGCCATCTCATCCAAATTCAAAAACACCCGTTGTATAATGTCCGCTATCATGACCGTTATCAGGTAAGCTCACTTTCTCAACTTCCAAACTCAAACCTGCCTATTACCTATTAACCTACCTATTAAACAAGTCTCGTCGGCTGTGTGCTCGTATATGCTACAAAAGCCATCCAACCCCGCTACGCAGGCCTCAACCTAGTAGGCCTCTTCTCCGTCGGTCTGCCATTAACAATGTCCATGATCAGCTCCAACGTTGGTGGATTCACCAAGCGCGCCACAGTGAGCTCAATTATCTTTATCTGTTACTGTGCGGGAAATATTATTGGACCGCAATTGTTCTTCCAGGACGAGGCGCCGAAATATCAGGTTTGTACCCTGCTTTTCAATTTGGTTTTGCTGGGTTGAACTGACGTTGTGGTATCTTGTAGAGCGGCTTCCTAGCAATGATAATCTGTCTCGTCGTCGCTACAATTGATATCCTTCTTCTAGGTGTTTTATTGTTTTGGGAGAATAAGAGACGAGATCGCAAGGCTGCACTGTCTGGAGTTGAGGAGCGTCAAGATACGGAATTGGCAGATATTACCGACTTTCAGAATAAGGATTTCAGATACGTGTTTTAGTTTGGATTAGATTATGACTGGTTTATTTGGTATGAATATACGACTTGGAATATGAAATGAACAGATTATAAATTTCTATTCAACACCAAAACACGGAGGGTATCTCGCTAATACACACGCACACACACCCTAACCAAGCATCATAAAAAAGCAACTAAGGCAACTTCGAGAACACCCTCGAAAATACTCCAAAATAATAATTCCTAGACCCGCGGCTCTTACCGCCGTGACCGGGTCCATGATACGTATTGAATTTTTGCGGCCCCTCATCCTTGATATGATATCCCAAGTCACATTTCGAGAACGAGACTTTCGGCTGCTTGGAGTAGAATTCGTCATACGAGGAGTCTAATGCGTCAATCAGGTTCTTGACTCGGCCGTCAGGGTGGAGCTGTTTCCATGGGTGGCGGCAGGAGTCTTCGTTGCAGGATTTTAAGACGAGGATGAGTGCATCGAGGCGGTAAATAATCTGTTCTAGGGGTCGGTTGGCGATGTTATAGTTGTGTTTTGAGGGATGTTTGGCGAGGTTGGTCGTTTGAAGGGGGTCGTTCTGCGGGTGTTGTCAGTTAGGGCTTAAAAAAGGGACGGGGGGAGAGAAAGAAAATACCTTCATATCGAAAAATTCATGCTCGTTCGTACACCATACAGAGTAGTAGAGGCTGTAATCATCTGATACGAGTCTGATAGCTTTGTAGGTATTCTTGCGGAAGCTGTTTCCTTTCTCGCCACGTTTGTCACTGGCGAAACCGTAGATTCCTTCGGGAACAGCCTACACGTTCGTTAGATATTTTCCTGGCGAAGCGAACGTAGGGATACTTACTCGGCCCCAGTACTCGATTGCAGCATGCTCGGTTTTGTCGTCTGATTTTGCTGCTTCGAGCTTGTGTGGGATTGGCCGCCCATCTAGACCTGGTCTGCTAGATCCGGCTAATGACAGGAACGTAGGTGCAAGATCCGTGTGGCTGGTTACAATATCCAGGGTTTTACCTTCTGGAACACCGGGTCCTCTAACGATAAGAGGGACGTTGACATCGGTTTCTGGTATTGTTAGTATGTTGCTTTAGAATTAGTTGAAGATAACTTACCATAGCCGCAGTTCTTCCCCGGCTGCATTCGATGCTGGCCGATATGGTACCCATTATCCGAAGAGAAAAAGATATAGGTATTATCCAGAGCTCCGGCCTTATCGAGCTTATGAATGAGACTGTCAATCATTTCATCAACAGCTTGGAGAGCCCTCAGTCGGCACCGCTGGAACTCATCGATATAGTTGACGACCGTGTTATTCAATTCCGGCAAGTCTGCAGTCCAGCCAACAGCTCCTTCAATCAACTTGTTGAAGCTCTTGTCTCGAGGAATCTTATGATCCTTGAACAGATCCGCATGACGAGGGAGATACTCGGGCTCTCCAAACCAGTTTGCATTCCTAGTTGGATCATGCGAACCATTCGCATGCGGCGCATTAGGTGCAACAGTCAACATCCAAGGGCGGTCATGCGAGAGTGCCTCGTCAAGGAAACCACGGGCCTTTTTCGCAATAACCTCAGTCGAATATTGCCCGTCGTAGTGGACTGGCTTGTTTCCGTTTCGCGTCATTCGTGCATTATAATACCTATAGGTCCATGGGTCGAGCAGGAAGTCGGAGCCATTGAACCCCTTCGCGTACGGGGAGTTGTAATTCTTCTCCGTGTGTGCGTTCCAGAGCTTTCCAACGTAATACGTGTTGTACCCTGCGTCCTGCATCCAGATCGGCAGATAGTTGTTGTTCCAGCCTGCCTGGACGACCTTAGGATAACCGCCATAGGGAAGCCCAACATCTGTGACATTGGTGTTGTGCGGCATGCGACCAGTCCAGATGTTTGCTCTGGCTGGACAGCATAGGGCAGTGGGGCAGAAGTGCTTTTCGTAGCTAAGTCCTTTATTTACCAATTGTTCCTACGATGATTAGAATCGGCACTCGACCGTCTCGAACAGACATACCTGTAACTTGGGCATATGTTCCAGCCCACCCAATAATTTGCCTTGGTCATCCGTCAGAATGAAGAGAATGTTGGGCTGCTTGGCAAGAGCCAGCCCGCAAAGCAGGAGCAGTCCAAGCACAAGATTCATCCCGGCGAATGATGCGCTTGTCGTTGCACGTTGTCCAGCAAATTGTGGAATGGAATGTCAGCCCGGAGTTTATCCATATTTATAATTTCCTCATTTCAATTGTCTCATAAGGCGAGCTCTTGTATCATAACTCCACAGTATTGCACATGGAATATCACGATTGACATCATAACCACGGCATATATATTGTGGATGATCGACAATGCCAAAACAGGAAATGGGAGAGGATGTCGGATAATGGGGTAGACCTTTTTGGTGGACGGACCTTGTGCCGAGGTCGATCATTGAGATATAATATGTAAATCATCGCCCGAGTGGGTGAATTACGAGATTTGGGTGCAGATGATGCCAGAGTTTGGATATGGTATAATGGTGGGTCGCCATCACGTTTTGACCTGATAGTGAGCGCCATTTGCTATTCTTTCCGCATCACGTAACTGAACTAGTTTCAATATTTAATCGGGGTTGTCCGTTTCTTGACTCGGTGTATGGTCGTCTGGGTTGAGGTCTCCGGCGAGGTCAGAAAAGGCCGGAAATGAATTCTGAGCAGCCTGGCACATCCTCAAGCAATCCTAACTCTGAGAATTGTACACGACCGATACACAACCAGGTGCCAGGTGGATTGCAATGGAACCCATTTCAGTCACACTCAGCTACAGAAGCTGTCGGTAAAGATATTTGCACTTGGTTGTACAGAAAAGCGAGGACTCGTGCTCGTCGCGAAATCCGAGTTATAAATAGTGATCAACAAATTGCCTATAAAGCGCAGATCCCGGTGGTTCTCGAGCAATCAGGACTGATTGATATTTAAGGTGGAGATCGCCTCTATCAAGTAACCGCGGTCCATTGCATCCGACCGTTTTGCTTGACAATGTTGATGGGGTTTCGATATGATTGATTCTTCTGACGAATTTGATAAGTCAGCTCAATAATGGGAACAGTTTGGACTCGACCAGAGAAATAAATTGGCTGTAAAGTTGTGGGAATCAGGTATGAAAGTATGTACAGTACATATTAATGGAATGGAACCAGCAGAACAAATTATTGAAGTTATTATAATGGATATCTTGCTATTCTTGCAACGATCCTTCCCACTCTATCGCTTTCGATCTATTTTTTTTAACTTTTCTTTGGCATATAAATTCCTGTGGCATGTCTCCATTTACACTGTATAATAAATATTTCCTCTTCGCTTTAGCTATGTCCCTTTTGGTCTAAGACAGCCATCCCAACTTGGCAAGTATTTCACCTTTTGAATTTCGTATTCCTTGCTAAGACCAAGCCGAATAGCTGAAGGTGGTCTGGCTGTTGCGACTGGAAAAATTACCTGGTTGAATTTGAGGACTTCACCACCAAGGTTAATCTGTGAAGCTTTGATGCTGAGTGAGATTGGCTAGCTGGGATAAATGGTAAGAATATAGTACTTTAATCTGGTAATAGACTAATCGATATTGCCGTACAAAGCACAGAATGGTAAATCCTGGATATTAACTGCATAGCGCTTCTGCGACGTGGTATCGTAAGCAATAAGATTATAAGTGACAAAAAGCAAGATACCTGCCACTACCTAAAGTAGTCCTGGTACTTAATGTCTCCGAAGAAACCCCAATGACTAACGTACTAGCAAATACAAGTTCCTTCCACCCTCAAACTCCCCATTTTCAACTGCCCGACTAACATCAGCTTCCCAGTGTCCAGACTTTCGAGAATAGACGCTTTCAGGCTTCGCCCATTTCCACTGCGGAACTGAGCCTTTACCAAGCAACTGGCTTTCGGAGCTACTGTACACAGTTATTATAAATAGCTGACTAGAGCTCACATTCGCCGCAGGAAGTTCGGCTTTCTCTCGTAGACTTTCGACGATTGATGCAATGAGACCGGATTCAGATGACGAACTCCCGGTGATGTGAGATGTTAGACACTCATGGACTGCTTCAGCATCAGAGACATCGGCTTCCGCAAGTTTGAAGATGCCTAGGTCTTTGAAGCCGCGGATGTATTGCAAGCCGTCAGGGGTGAGATGTGTTGGAATGCACACTGATGATTTCAATGTTGGGTCCCAATGGTGAAGAGCTGTCAATGCGGTTTGGCTTTCTTTGCTGGTGATGCTGACGAGGACTTGGTGAGGGTATGGACAGATTTTTAGGTCTTCTTCTCCGCTGTTTAGGATGTTGGGTGACTTCAGGGTCTTCACTTGCTATGAGGAAATTGGTAAACAGTCAAGTAAGCAGCGGAGGAAGTAATTTTACCTCATTCCCCGATGGGCAAAAATAAGCAGGGGGATTATCCATTGATGCCATTTTGTATGTGGTCTCAGTTCGATGAAAAGGTGAGGTTTGAAGGGAATCAAAGACCATCAAGTGGTTGAGAACTCGTCGCTCCTTCCTAAACAAGCCGTGCGGGGGGAGGTTTTTATGACGTCAGCAGGGCTGTACAGTTCTTTCCCTTTAATCAGGATTTTTTTATATACTTAGTTACTCTCCAAGGAAAGATCTCACGTTAGGAATAATATCAATTGAGCTTTGGTTGTGAGGAAGCAGCTACCTAGTATCAATAGCTGAATGCATTGTAGCATCCGCTCCTATATCACGTTAGGGCAATGTCAGATCATCAACTATTCAGTAACAAAAGTAATTAAGAATTGCTAACGTCACATACCGAAATAATAGAGTAAGTTTAGAAGCCTCTGGAAGAATAACCAGCCTGATTCAAGCGTTTCAATTGATATACATACAGCCTTTGATTCTCAATAGTAAATAGAGCAGCCAGCCCAGCCCTAGCTATACCTACTACAAAACCTATCCGGACGCCCCCTGCTCACACGTAACCCCCAAATCTTGAGGGGTATTACCGCAAAGCACCTTCCCATCCCCAGATGGCGCTTTAACCTCATACCCAGAAACAGTAACACCACAAGTCCCCTTAGCACCACAGTTCAAATTCCCAGTAACAGGATCATACTTGCCACTTGTTGTCCCAGTAAATCCTGAGAATGTAATGTCCGTCAACTCAGCATTTCCAGGGTTTGTTTCACAATACTCTTCATCCTCGCCATAGCAACTCTCAATCTGAATCGCATACCCGCACCCATCAACAGTAAAGTCCTCGAATGTTACATTCGATACCTTTGAAACACCATGGTCCCCTCCAGAGGGGTATGTCTTAATCCCAGCGGCTTTGGATGAGTTAATCATCTTCGCCCCTCGAGCTAGGACATTCTGAACCGTATCATCGCTTGACTTTCCAAGAGATCCGACTGAAATTCCATGCGAGCCTGTGCATGTTATACCATCGATAGTGACAAAATTCGAGCCCGGTTTAAATGCTACGCAATCATCGTCATTTGTTACAGAGATATTAGATAGTGTAACAGAGGTTGAGTCGCCGATATCAAAGCCATCGGTATTTTTGGGCTCGTTGTCAGATTTGGAGACTGCGTCGAGAGTCAAATCTGAGAAAAGGAGATTTGATGCACCGCCTTTGACTGAGACAAAGACGTTAGGCGGATTCTTTTGACGTATATTTGAGACTTCGATGTTTTGGCCGCCTGTTATGTATAGCAATGTTGGACGGGCGTAGTCGCTGTCATCCGCGAAGCGGTCCCATCTTGAAAATATCAGCATATAAAATACACCTAAGTTGTAAGGCAAGGGACATACGCATCCTGTCCATTGCCATCAATAACTCCCTCTCCTGTCAAGGAGCGGATCTTGATTCCATCGATATCAGATAGGCTCATCATGGCCGTCTTGCCTTCCCAGTAATCAGTGTCGCTGGTAAATTTAAGGACACCTTCGACTTCGAAGTCGCAGCCTGCACAGCCTTTGAAGTCTAGCACACTGTTGAGGTAATAGGTGCTTCCTTGTGGGATGACGATAGTGCCGCCATTTCCACAACTAGAGATAGCGTCTTGGATAGCTGGAACATCGTCTGTGGAAGGTGAGTTGCCGGCGTCTGGAGTGCAAGGAGCACGAGGGTGGAGAGTTGTGTCTGTGGTTGAGGGGAGAGCGTTAAGTAGGGATGCTGTACTGAGTAGAATAGATAGGGTATTGAGGAGAGGCATTGCTGGGAAGAACGCTTCTAATCTGTAAGTACAATACAACAAAAAAAACAGAATATGCCTTTGAAAATATGACTGGAAGAGAGTGTGACTTAAATAATGCTGGTAAATTCATCCCATTGCTCTTCATAGATCCATCTAGGATGGTAAATGTCAATCGACCCACTGACAGGTATATCCATCATTCTCAACACGTAGCTATCACAAAATATGAAACATCACTGAAGGAATCAAATACCGGCACCGGAAAAATTCCAAAATTCTATCAATGATTTGAGGAAAAGCAAGTCTCTTTGATCATGATCGACGATGAGCCTGGGCTGACCAGAAGATATTCCTCCGTTAATGTAGATTAATATTGCCATTGATAGACACCGCATCTCGGGTCTTAAATTTAAACGATATCGGTTAATTAGATTGTGGTTATATACTGCAATTTGTGGAAGGTGAAGTTGTTTATCTCAAACAGGAGTCGGCTTGGATCTCCACTATTGGTGTTGCAGACCTACATTAGTGCTTCTACTTAGTACTACTAGTAGCATTGCTTATTTTCCACTTATGCAAAGGAGTCTCCCCATGAGATAAGATTACTCGTGGAATTTCAACACGTATCTCGAATGGGATAGGTTAGCGCCGGATAAATTAGAGATATACATACATTGTTTCATATGACGCAAAATATGATATTGAAGGACGACTATAGCCCTACCAACCTCTAAAAGCTTCATATATATCCCACGAAACTACTTTTCAGGGACCTTCAAGCTCCTCTCACCACAATAATCCCTCCAAACCCCGAAAATGCATCTCTCAATTCTAGCCCTAACCGCCCTCCTCGCCATGCTCACAACCAGCACACCCACCAAGCGCAACACCCAAGCCAGTCCTTCATCCGATTGCCTAACAGTCGGCTCAAACCAGCAATATCATGACATAACCTCCGCCCTAAACGCTCTCTCCTCCTCTTCAGAAGCTGCATGCATCTACATAACAGCCGGCACCTACAAAGAACAACTCACGATCGACTACCCAGGCCAACTAACCATCTACGGCGAAACAGACGATACAACCTCGTACAAGAGGAATACAGTGACAATCACACATACAATTTCCTCCGAGGAAGCCGGGTCACTAGATAAGAGCGCGACTGTTAATGTTCTTGCGGATGGTTTCAAGATGTACAATGTGAATGTGGAGAATGGGTTCGGAGAAGGACAGCAGGCTGTTGCGTGAGTTCATCCTTTCCCCTTGAATACACAACAGAGGACCATAAAGCTAATAAATGACTCAGGGTGGTCGCAAACGCAGATAAACTCGGGTTCTACGGCTGCCAGTTTAAGAGCTATCAGGATACGCTCTATGCAAAGGCAGGGACGCAGTATTATTCCAATTGTAGGATTGAAGGTATCCCGACCCCCATCTTTCTCACTCCCTTCCTTCCCCCAACTAACAGTTCTACAGGAGCAGTGGATTACATATTCGGCGCCGCGTCCGCCTGGTTCGGCGAATGCGACATCATTTCCTCCGGCGCAGGATACATAACTGCGAACTCACGCGAAGAATCCTCTGATAGTTCCTGGTACGCTATTGACTCGTCCACCATCACTGCCGCTTCCGGTGTCGATATCACAGGAAAAGTATATCTGGGAAGACCGTGGCGTGTCCTGGCTAGGGTTATTTATCAGAATTCTGAACTCACTGGCATTATTAATCCCGGAGGATGGACGACTATGGCTGAGAATGCGACGCCGTTGTTTTATGAGTATAATAATACGGGGGATGGGGCAGGAACCGAAGACAGGAAGTATGAGAGTCAGATTGAAGGGGCGGTTGACAGGGAGACGGTTCTGGGGAGCGGCTACTTGGATTGGATTGATGGCGATTACTGATGGCGGAGAGTAAATAAGGTGGTTATTGATTTAGTGTATGAAAGAGACTACTAGGTATTGCTTTTCTGAAGAGATTATTTTGGTTCGCTGTCCACTAAAGGGCATTCACAATTTGAGATCATGTATTAAGCCTGACTGAACGGTAAGAGAAACAGAAAACCATATGTTTGAATCATATCTAAAATAACATGGCTATTTATCTAACATTTTGATCCAAATTACGCAGCATCCACCATCTTCTCCTTAACGTACAGATCGACATACTGGTCGATATCAGTGTTCTCCAGAGCAGCCCGGTCATTACCAAGCTTAACCAGCTTGTCGACGTGGCCCTGGTCAAAGTGAGCAGAGAGGTGACGCTTGTACTTGTCCAAGATCTCAGGCTTAGCCTCATCGCGGCGGAGACGGTGGCCGAGAGGAGCCTCGACGGCAACCTCATCGAGAACGGTGCCATCGTTCAGAGTGACGGTAAGAGCGTTGGGGATGGTACGCTTGGCAGGGTTGTGGTAGTCCTCGGTGAACTTGGGGTCCTCGACGCAGCGGATGCGCTTGCGGAGGTCCTCAAGAAGGGGAGAAGTAGCGGCTTCGGAGCCGTCAGCATAATCGCTGGCAGTAAGGCGGCCAAAGACGAGCATAGTGCCAACCATGTACTATTCTTTGTTAGTATTTGGTAGAGACGAACGGGTATCCAAGTATCCAACATACCTGAACGCAGTGGTCACGGTCAGCAAAGTTGTCCATAGCCTTGAATTGCTTGTCGATAATGCGGACGCAAGCCTCGTGAGTGCGGTTGACGACCTCCTTGATGTCCTTGGCGGACTTCCCGAGCTCCTTGAGCTTCTTGTTGACGATCTCGGCGGCCTCAATGGCGGTCTGGGAGTGGAACTCGGCTAGTAATGTTAGATATATGAATACAACATGCAAGGAATGCAAAGCATACCAGGATAAGAGACCTTGAAGAGAACACTCTCCATGACGTAGCTGCTGTAAGGGCGCTGGAACTTGAACTTGTTGCCCTTGAACAGGACATCATAGAAGCCCCAGCCAGGAGCAGACAGAACGGAGTGCATACCACCCTCGCCCCTCTGGACCTTCAGAACAAGGTTGACAGCGCGTTGGCAGGCATCACCAGCAGCCCAGGACTTCCTGGACATGGTGTTGGGGGAGTGTCGGTAGGTACGGAGACTCTGGCCATCAACCCAGGCCTGAGTGATGGCATCAGCGGTCTGGCGCTCGGTGAGACCGAGCATCTTAGAGACCACAGCGGTGGTAGCGACCTTGACGAGGACGACATGGTCGAGACCGACCTTGTTGAAGGAGTTCTCCAGTGCAAGAACACCCTGGATCTCGTGGGCCTTGATCATGGCCTCGAGAACATCCTTGACCTTCAGGACCTTACCGTTACCCAGATTTCCGCCAGCACGGTTGGTGCGGGAGATCCAGTCAGCGACAGCAAGGATACCACCCAGATTGTCGGAAGGATGACCCCACTCGGCGGCCAACCAGCAGTCATTGTAGTCCAACCAGCGGATCATGGCACCAATGTTGAAAGCACCGTTGACAGGATCCAGTTGGTAAGGAGTACCAAACACACGGGTTCCGTTGGGGACCACCGTACCGTCGACGACGGGGCCCAGCAGTTTGGTGCACTGCTTGAATTTCAAGGCCTCCAGACCGCAGCCAATGGTATCGAGGAATACCAGACGGGCAGTGTCATACTGTGTAGGGTAGTTTAATTATCAGTATTGATTGATATTTATCGATTGGCCGAAAAACACTAATAGGTAGCCGAGGGGACATACAGCGAGGTCGGAGTCCACCTTGTAGTTGTGGATATAGTCGGCCATGTCCTTGATCTCAGGATCATAGGACTTATCGGTCGAAGCAGGAGCAGAGGCCTGAAGGGAAGACATGGTGGAGAAATGCGAGACACGAGGAGCAGTAGGAGTCCTAGACTTGAAGGAGTTGAGGGCGACGAGGGAAGGTCTGGAGACGGAGGGAATGCGAGACTGCAAAGTGCGGGGAGACCTGGAGGTCAGCCGTCTTAAAGCTGAGCAAGAAGCAGACATGATAAAAAATTACTTAGACAGAATGGTAGAAGAAAGAGAGGAGGGGAGGGGAGGGGAGGTGGGAAGGAGAGAAAAGGAATAAAAAGAGAGAAAGAGAGAGAGAGAAAATGATGAGGAAGTTAAGTTGACTTCATTCGAGCAACTTGTGACTTCATCAACCGAGGGCGGCCGGGAAGGGCAGTTTTTCCCTTTTGTTTACGCCGTTTACGCCGGCTATTGTCGGGTAGCGTGTTACTCTGCCCCAACAGCTTCATTTTACTTAAGAAAATAGTTACATCCTTCGATGCCAGTTCTATAGTCTTCGTTTTACGGTCATTGACTACTCAATGGTTGAATTGGCTGGTCGAGGAGCTCCGACTGCTGGCTCTGGTCGATCCTCGGGCTAGAGGAAACAGCTTCTTCCACCTCAAGAACAGAACTAAAAGACAGACAAATGGATAATCTTGGCCTCAACAATTAATTCATTTCCAAAAAATCACTAGCGAACCATCGTGTTGAATCCAACCCTTACCGAATTGACTGGGTTCCCAAATGCCCCTATGGCTGCTGTCCTTCCTGATCATCCCGCGGCTATTCAACAGCTCCAACAAGCAACAAGCATGTGCATCCCGAAATCCTTTCAACCTTCTGTCAATCCAATCATCCGCCAATCCTCCCCGGTATGCCGATAACACCCCAACAACCGTGTAAATCGTCCCCTCATAGATCATCAACGCTACGAATGCCGCGATTCAAGAGCTCAATAGCCTCGGCTCGGTCGGTTTCTTGCAATGTTTTGATGACTTCCTTCAAAATAGCTTCGGCCAACAGCGGCGGAACAGCATTTCCGATCTGTCGGAGAACTTCGTGACCCAAAAACCTAAAGTTATCATCAAAAGTTTGCAGAGAAGCATATTCACGGGTCGTGAATTGTCTTTTCCCGGACGGATGATAATTGCCTTCACCACCTCCAGAAGTGATGGTCTTTGCCAGCCGGTTGCCGTCATATGGTCGTTTTGGCATTTTGTTTCGGGCACGGAATAGAGCCCCGATAGTATCATGATGAGGAACGAGAGGGGGGATCGTCGATATCACCGAATTGATAGTTTCGTACGGCAATAAACCTGATCCGGGCAGACCGTGAGTCGGCTTGGGGAATGGTGGTAAAGTTTCGCCTGGGCTACAACGCTTAGTATCTGCGCATGGAATATGGGAATAGGGCAGTCCGACTCACCCAGAAGCAATAATTATCAGCCTCCGCCGTTTCTGAGGAACTCCATAGCCTTGGGAATGTAGCATATGCCAGCTGACTGAGTATCCAATTTCCAGGAAACTTTGAACCAATCGACAAAAAACGGGTTTGTGTTTGTTCATTTCAAGCAGTCCACTTGTCTCTTCCATGGTAAAAACACGGGGCTTCGTGGCTCTGATCAGATCAGCACACGAAAATATGCATGCGAAATTGGCATCGTCAGTACTGCTTGCTACGGTTTTTGCAATAGAAAATGTTTGGCAGGGAGGGGAACCGTGGCAGATATCGACCTTAATATTTGCTGTTGGTTGCGTCTCTGTGAGGAAATCAAAGACATCGCGGACCTCGCAATTGGCATCGGGGAAGTTCAGCTTATAGGTTTGTACCGCGTTTTCAGATTTGTCGAGTGCCCATGTGAGCTTCAGGTTTGCCTTTTGAGCACCAGAGGACATGCCTCCGGCACCGCAAAATACATCAGCAAAAGTGTACTGTCGGCTGTCTGTCAGTCTTGCAATCACTTCGCCTTCCGTCTCTGGGATGGTCAAATCAACTACTGTTGAGCCAGTGCCAGTATCAGTATCCAATTCGATAATTTCTCGAGCATTGGTTGAACGCTTTGCCGAATCACCAAATAACTTAGTGGAGCTTCTCCATTGGTTTCGCAACTCCCAAGGCTCAGAACGGTATCCTTCGTCCGCTTCATTGCGTGTCAAGTATTCAATCCGTACGCTGCCAAGGTCAGAAGACTCCTTCAGGCAGCAGAATAGCTGTTTCAAGCAGTTCTCTTGGTGTTCCTTGTCGGATTTGATCTGATTTGTGAAATGAATCTTGACAGCTCGTTTAATGTGCCCCAGGGGGATATCATTGTTTTCATCCACAACCCACACCAGGGTCTTTTTCCATTTAGGGAAGTATGGTTTCGGATTATCCAAGTACTCCATATGTGTCAATTTGAATAAACGTTGTCCGCGAAGCCATATCCCATTTGAGTCCTCCAGGATACTAACGACGCGAATGTATGAACCGTCAAACAGTTTATATGACTGTCCAGGCTTATAAATGATTCCATCCACGCAGGCTTCTGACATGACACGCTTACCAGCATCTGCCCTCCGAGGTTTAGGTTTAGCTACCCTTGCCTCATCAGGAATGACGACTGGTAGAGCGAGACGAGCCAAATTGTTCTCTATTGGAAGATTATCTTCATTGGGCCAGTCATATTCATCGCTGGTAAGGTCAATGACTTCGATTTTCTTCTGGTTCTGGGGGTCGAACGGACGACGGCTTCGGGGCGCCATACCGAAACCTTGAGAAGCAGGTGCGACAGCTTCAATAACATCTTTCTGGTGGTAACGATAGTCTGGATTATGTTCAAGAGTGACCTCGCTATTGGCACTGAGAGCGGACTCCTGCGGAGCACGCCCGGTTATTGAAGGAGGAATACGGCTCCCAGGATGCAGAGAATGGTACATTTTTGAGGTTGATGCAAATGAGAAATGATGGTATCTGAAGAGATAAGAAAGAAAGACGCTAATAAGACAAGACAAGTTTCTAGAGATAATCTATGATATGAGACGCAAAGAACGTTGAGTTGGGATGTGTGTGGCAGAACTTCATAAGGTTAGTGGGAAGGTTATAAGTGGGAGAATAGAGATGTTGCGCATTCAATTAGTGAAGTGAATTTCTATCAAACTACGGTCACGTATAATTGCAAGAAAACAAAGGGATTTGCAACCGCAAGCGCCGTTGAACCAAGCCCTAAGATATATTGAAAGAGATATTCCCCAAAGGAAGAGTAAAGCAAATATCTAAATTCAATTACTCTATAGTTTATAAACAATGAAGCTAGCACAGTCATTATTTACAACAAGAAAAACAAGAAACCTGCACAGAAATAGATCTATCCTGGTATACTTGGTGTTCAGATATCGGTACATGAAGCTATTCCGAACTATAACGGTACAAGCACGTGGCAGTAAACACCTAGCCGGAATTGGTATCGGCATCGGCATCGGAGTATCATTCCTCCGAGCCACCCCCAAGAGAAAAAATTCTGTTTCTGTGGGGAAGAAAAGGACGAAGTTCCAAAGATTGAGATGATGTTTCTTTTGTGCGCTTTTGCTCTTTTTCAGTCATGCTGCCACTTTTCCTACCTCTGTGATCCTCCTTCATAGACTCTATCTCCCTCCATTTTCTCTTCTTCTCCTTCTGCAATGTCTATTCAGTGATCAGATTCAATCAGGTGTATCATATCAGCATATTGAATTTGGGCCGACACTTCCGGTTTGAGTTTTCTGAGAAGAAGTTAGGTATCATTAGGTATGCAGGTACCCCTGTTGTGTTCTAGAGTCCCTTTTAGAGCCTTTTTTTATGATGATTTTTTTTTTAAATTTTATAGATGTTAGACTTCCTAAGCATCATTGCGGAGAATTTCTAATCTGATTTGTTTTGTTCTACTTGTCTTGGCTTGAGACTGGTTGCTGGGGTATATGCTAATTCTTATACTTGGTCAGATATCTTTACCGGCATAATGTGTGCGATCATTGCCTGATACTAGCGAGCTCATCGTCTTCCGCCGCGGTTGACCTCCATGAAGCTCTTTACCTTCTGCAGCGTATGTCGAACTTGGAGACTTGAAACCACTTATCTAGGCTTGGGGCTAATACAAAATCATGCAGACCGAGGCCAGGATGCCGCTGGAATTGCGACATGTGCTTCGGGTGGTCGAATCTTTCAGCTGAAGTCGAATGGTATGGCCGCCAAGGTCTTCCAGGATGGTGCTAGGGTAGCGGACCTCCCTGGCCCTATGGGTATTGGTCACTTGAGATATCCTACTGCGGGAAGCAGCGCAAATGCCGAGGCTCAGCCTTTTTACGTGAACAGTCCGTACGGCATTTGCCTTGCCCATAATGGAAACTTGATCAATGCTCCCGAGTTGAAACGACACTTGGATCTGGAGGCCCATCGCCATATCAACACCGATAGCGATAGCGAGTTGATGCTTAACATTTTCGCCGATGAGCTTAGCGAGACTAAGAAGGCCCGTGTGAACCGGGAAGATCTCTTTGCTAGCCTTGGCAGGATGTATCAAAGATGTGAAGGTGGCTGGGCTTGTACGGCTATGCTGGCTGGTAAGGAATCCAAGGATTTATTATATATCACTACTAACAGTCATAGGTTTCGGTGTCCTTGGTTTCCGTGATGCCTATGGCATCCGTCCATTGGTTCTCGGCTCCAGACCCTCCGCAGATGGCCCCGGTACGGACTACATGATGGCTTCCGAGTCTGTCGCCTTGGACCAGCTTGGGTTCACGAACTTCCGCGATATTCAGCCAGGCGAAGCTGTCATCATCGAAAAAGGTGGAGAGCCAGTCTTCTGTCAAGTGGCCCCACGGATGGATTATGCGCCCGATATCTTCGAATACGTATACTTTGCACGCCCGGACTCTGTCATCGATGGAATCAGCGTGTACCGTAGCCGACAACGGATGGGCGATCGCCTTGCCGCCAGAATCCTTGATGTTCTCGGACCTGAAGCGGTCAAAGACATTGACGTCGTTATACCCATTCCCGAGACATCCACCACTTCCGCTGCCAGTGTTGCTCGGTATTTGGACAAGCCGTATTGCCAAGGTTTTGTTAAGAATCGTTATATCTTCCGGACGTTCATAATGCCCGAACAGAAGACCCGACAGAAGGGTGTTCGCCGCAAGCTGAATGCCATGCAGGCCGAGTTCAAAGACCGGAACGTACTCCTGGTGGATGACAGCATTGTCCGTGGAACGACCAGCCGAGAAATCGTTTTAATGGCGAGAGAAGCTGGTGCTAAGAAGGTCTACTTCGCCAGCTGCGCACCAGCCATTACGTAAGTTTCTCTTCATCTCTTCCGGGATGTGATTGTTTCTAACTGGTACAGACATGCCCATATCTACGGAATTGACTTGGCTTCACCTCAGGAATTAGTCGCACATAACCGGGACCCTGAAAGCATTGCCGAACATATCGGTGCTGAAGGCGTCATCTATCAAACCTTGGATGACTTGAAAGGCGCTTGTGCTGAGATTGTTCAGGAGAATGGGCTTAAGGAACCTCGTCACTTTGAAGTTGGGGTCTTTTGTGGCAAATATATCACCCCAGTCCGAGACGGATACTTTGAGCATCTTGAGATGATGAGAGGGGAGGGTCGAAAGAGCAAAGCGCTGGACAAGGCCAAGCAAGCTGTCACCCATGGATATGCCAGCGAGAAAGACCTGCAGATTGCCGCCAACGGAGTCAAGCTGGATCAAGATGGCAAGGTCATTCCGGCTGATAGCCCTGGGGAGTCCAACATTCCTCAAGTCTTGCTTAACCATAACAATGCTGCAATGAACGAAGAACCTCCCAAAGTGAAGGACCGGATGGATATTAGCATTCACAACATTGCGGATCATGCATAATGAGATTATGGCTAATTAATGAATTGTTTCGCTCGGAGTCTGGGAGTTTGAATGATAGACAGACAAGGGTGGTTGATTTGTTTTATATTGCATTGAGATAAGGGTAGAATACCCATTGCATCAGATCTATGAAAATTGAAGCTTTCCACATGAGCCTTGCACTGTGCAAAGATGACCGGTCGGAGTAACTATTTATCCGATCCGCGTAGTATTCCCATCGTTCATGAGCAGTTCATTTTATCCTCCTCTTCAATTCATCCATTCTTTATCCTTCCTTTTTTCTTTGAGATATTCCCGTATTGTCCTATTAACAGCTTCGAAATTCCTTGGTGATGATTCAAAACTGATGGTTTCCTTTGTTATTTGTTAATGCTAGAGTTCTGTTCCTACTAGCACTTGTTCATCAATTTTAATCTGTATCTCTTTTCTAATTAGATCAAAATGGAACGACGCATTACACGGTCACTTGCAGCCAAAGAAGCAGCTCTGCTTGCTACAAGTACCCTGGATGTCAAACCCGAGACGCCCAATCATACATCTACCCCGGCCAACAACAAACGCAAGAGAAAGTCCAATCCGAATAATGTATCTTCCAAAAATAGAAAGTCGTTGTCCGAAAGTACACCCAATGTCCGGCCTGCTCCCAAAAATCCAAAGAGCAAGAAACAGAAGACACAGAAGAAACAGGCTTTGTTAAAGTCAAACACAGCCGATGAACTCCCACACAACTTAGGTCTGGCACCTGTTATCCCATCATCTTTGAAAGAGGGGCCTGAAGGAAAGCCTCATGTAAAGGAGGAGAAATTGGACCAGCTTGCGAAAGACATAAAAGAAACAGTCGATAAAGCGACCGAGACGCTACAGGAACCCGGTGAGGAAAAGAAGGGCAGAAAGAAGAATTCGCATCCATATGGTCTTACTCCTGGCTACAGTCCTTTCCCAGATTGGGTCCATCCTACCGTCGAAGAATGCGAAGAAGTCAATAAACTTCTCTCAAGCGTTCATGGAGAAATCACTCCCCCAAAAACAATCCCTGAGCCATCTCTAACCGTTACTGGTTGCGGCGAGGTTCCATCCGTTTTGGATGCTCTTATTAGGACATTACTCAGTGGCGCCACGACCGGTAAAAACTCTGCAATGGCTTTCAATGGACTGGTTCAGAAATTCGGAATCCTGGAGGAGGGAATTGGCAAGGGAAGCGTAAACTGGGATGCTGTCCGTCAAGCGTCTCTCAAGGATGTCTTTGAAGCTATCAAAAGTGGTGGGCTGGCAGACATTAAAAGCAAACATCTAAAGGCTATACTAGATATGGTCTACGAAGATAACCAGAATCGCAAGAAAACCATCCTGGAAGGCCCAAAGAACGAACAATCGCCTCTACCCAAAGATACCCAGGAATACTCAATTTCCTGCGCAAACCAGAATGTCCTTTCCCTTAACCACCTACACAGTCTCTCGGCAGAACAAGCAATGATAGAGTTGGTCAAGTATCCAGGCATCGGACCCAAGACAGCTGCCTGTGTCATTCTCTTTTGCCTTCAACGTCCATGCTTTGCGGTTGATACCCATGTCTTTCGTATCTGCAAATGGCTTGGCTGGATCCCGGGTAACAAGGCTACGGAGGTCACTGCGTTTAGCCACTTGGAGGTTCGGATTCCCGATCATCTGAAATATTCGCTTCATCAGCTCTTTATCTTACATGGGAAGTCTTGTCCCAGATGTCGGGCAATAACAGGTCCCAATACTGAGGGCTGGGAGGACGGCTGTGTGATTGATCATCTTGTTACGAGGTCTGGGAAGAGAAAGAATGGTGCTAAACGTCAGAACAAGGTGAAGAAACCGAAAAAGGAGGAGACGGGTGAAGATGGAGGTGAGACTGGGGAAGACTCGTAATCGACACCTACCTCTTAATGGTTGCTCTATGTCTGGTTCTTTTTTGTCCGACTTCACTTACTTCTGTTCTCTCTGCTATTTCAGTCATGTTTAATATTTTATATTTTACCCCATTTACTTTTTTTTATTCTTCCTTATATTTTATCTATTTATGTATTATTTTCTTGCTCTATTTTCTTATGATTTATGACACTGGCCTGGATCAGCCAGATAAACGGCGGGAATGATAGCTATGGCTAAGACTGGATGTCTCCTGTATTAATACTAATCAATGTACGGAATCTTATTTTAATTAGAATTCAAATGCTATAATTATACCCATGATCTACCCTAAATCAGCTGTTTTTTAAGTCTTACTATATTGGAAATATATACCTAGGTACGTATAAATCTAACGCCTACGCCCTAGGGAGCTCAATATCAGTCAACCAGGGCAACTGTGTAGGACCATAATTGGCGTCGAGAACAGCAGCATTGATGAAAAGCGTCTGGCCCCCTTCTCCAAAGGGTTTGTATCGCTAGTACAATGACTGGTTCTGTAGCACGTCTTAGGGACATCCTCTCCCATTTTCTCTAATCCCACGCGATTCTGCACCTGGACAGATGTCCCATTATCAGTATCAATCATATGTGACGGACTTTCGCTAACAGTCTTGCGCCAGGAGATTAGCTTCGCGCCCCAGCCCTCGTGGATACGACCGAAGCAGTGCAGGCGTGGTCTTGCACGAGCAGTAGCTGCGAAAAGACTCGAACATCCTTTCCGTTGACCATCGACGAGGTCCATTATTCCCCTTGGTGGGCCACGAGTTATTACAACATCCGCGTCTCCGATAGCAAAATCATGTCCTTGTTCTGGAGGGTACTGGAATCCCCACCACTTACCCAAGGTGTACGGACTAGCATAGACTGTCAGAGAAGCGCCACTATTCAAAGTAAAACGGTGAACCCCTTCGTCCAGAAATATTATACCTGAACCCTTTGCTTGCTCGAATAGTTCCCGCGCCTCTCCATAGTCACCGAATTCTTCCCTGACAAGATCTGGTTCCAGAGGCTCCGGCGCTTCGTTTATTAGCTTTTTAAACACTGGTATATCTAGCGTGAAATCATGGTTTCCGGCAATCACTAGCTTCAGTGGTGCGTTGAGTTTCTTTAGGGCCTTGATGGTGGTGAGGTATTCTGTTAGCTTGGAATGCTGAGTGAGGTCCCCGCAGTGGATGGCTACGTCGGCGTATTCATGGGGTTTGGTTTTGGAGCTGAAATCGGTTCCGTGAGTATCTGAGATTATGAGGAAACGGGTTTTTATGTCGGCTGGTGGGATTTGCTGGTTCATTGTGTTTGCTAGGGGGATTCGGTTTTGGTTCGAGACTTAGAGGTTGGATCCGTTGAGTACCTTAGATAAAGGAGGAACACAGATGTTTTCTGGGGCAAGATTGATGCAAAACAGCTCCTGCGGGATAACTTGTAAATTAGCTGGTACTTCACTGATAGTCCCAAGAAACAAGATGTAGGTAGGAAAGATGGATTTCTTGAGCATACTACTATCTAACAGGCATCATCCACTGTCAACTAGGGTTAGTACCATGGTATGTACTCGGGGGTGTTTATTTCCTTACAAACAGATATCCACGTCAATAACTATTCTAAGTATCCAGTATCTAAATATTTAACCTTGCCATTTGTATAATAAGCCTTTCTCATGTTTCATACAAACGGCAGGGGCTAGAATCTCAGAGCCATTACTGGTTCAGTGGAACGAGGACAACGCAGAATTGGAGTGCCATTGAGAAGGCACTGGGAGATGTGATTTCTAATAGTCAGAACGATTAGTATTTTTATTGAAATTTGTATATCACCAGCCCTGTGAACACATCAACTTCTAGTCCATTGTAGTCCAGAATTGATCTATATCCATGTCGATGATAACCGATTCGGTGACATCTGGGAAGCTTCCTAGTCCTATAGCTGGACCTGGAAGGGCTTTTCCGTCAGCATATAGTCGGCGAGATTAATCACAATTGGCATGGCCTCGCAATTAGCCCTATTGGCGTTATTTCCGAGAGGCTGTTCTTCGATACTCGACTGCGCCACTTTGTTCCAGGTGTTAAATACAATCCGAGGCGTCTCTGCTGGCATACAGTACTATCGAAGGAATTTTTCTAGGGTTTCCCAAGCCTGGAGCACTAATCTTGCGAATAATAGGGAAACATTCTTCAAGAATATGAGCATATTCAGCTGTATGGTTTGTAATTGATATCTGTATCTAGACTTCTATTTGCTGCTGTATTCTAGTTACGATATAGAATGATAAATGCTTTAGATTCTATCAAATAAACTGTACCCTCTACCCTTCAGCCCTATGTATGTATTGCATCTTGAAATGAAATATTTTCAGTGATGCAAGCTAGTTGCCTCTGATATACATGTTCCCGTCAAGCTCATTGCAAGACTTTTGACAGCAATTCCATATAAGAGGTTATAAAAGTAGGCGGAGTCTAGGGTATTAATTTCATTTGTTGCTCAAATACGCGAATGGCCTGATAGTGAAAGAGTATCTAGCTAGTGGGTGATCGACGGATCTCCGATAAAAAAATACCGCCAAAGTCAATTAATTAATTTCCTCTCCGCATCCACCAAACGGGCGACACCAGCCGTCCAACACAATACAACCTTGGGATCTAATCTACGGCAATGGATTCCAAAATGGAGTTCCTGACTTCCTATATCCCTCCGTGCCTCCTTCCTGCCGTCGAACGCCTTGAATCGCAAGCTCCGTTGCTTGGCGTCGCATTATCCTCCTTCGTCGCACTTTACCTGGGCTACCTCTTCGTCTTGAGCAGACGAGAAGCCCCGGTCTCGTTCAATGTTCCGATTCCCCCGGAGTTGCGATCGAACTGGACTGGGAATACTTGGGACGATGTTCAGGGCGAAGAGAAAAGGGTCCTTGAGGGACAGGTTAAGGGGGTGAGTTTCTTCGCTAGTTGAGGACACATCCCCGTCTGAAATTCGCATTATCCTATACACATGGTCTAAGGGGCAATTGGTTAACTATTATCTGGGATTTAGCAATGGAGCAAAGACCTGATCATGAGCTATTGTCCCGCCGATGGAAGGATTCTAGGCACTGGAACTAAACCGGTGACTTCTGATGGGATCAACAACGCAGTGCAGGCGGCCAAGAATGCCCAGGTTGAATGGGCTCAGACTTCGTTTGCTGAGAGGAGGAAGGTTCTTAGGACTTTGTTAAAGTATGCGGTGTGCACTGGCAATCACATACCAGAAAGCTGACATTCTCAAATTGCAGGTATATTCTCGAACATCAAGATCAAATCGTCACCGCCTGTTGCCTCGATTCCGGAAAAACCAAAGTAGACGCTGTGTTTGGAGAGATTTTGGTCACTGCTGAGAAACTGAAATGGACTATCGACCACGGCGAAAAGGCCTTGAAGCCGGAGTCGCGCCCGACGAATTTCCTCATGATGTACAAGAAGAATATGGTTATATATGAACCGCTCGGTGTTATTTCGGCCTGTGTCTCGTGGAATTATCCGTTTCACAACTTTATAGGGCCGATCGTCAGTGCTATTTTTGCTGGGAATGGGATCGTAATAAAGCCGTCCGAACAGACGGCATGGTCGACAGCATTCTTTTTAGATGTCGTCAGAAATGCACTTACAAGCTGTGGGCATCCACCCGAGCTGGTACAAAGTGTCGTCTGTCTTCCTGAAGTCGCCGATATCTTGACATCTCACCCGGATATTGCTCAGCTTACCTTTATTGGCTCGAAGCCTGTGGCACATAAGGTGTGCAAATCTGCTGCTACAGCGTTGACTCCAGTGACTGTTGAACTAGGTGGTAAAGACCCTGCTGTTATTCTCGACGACTCACGGACAATTAGTGAGTTGCAGTCTGTTGCCTCTGTTCTCATGCGTGGTGTTTTCCAATCTGCCGGACAGAACTGCATCGGTGTTGAGCGCGTCATTGCTCTTCCTGGTGTGTATGATAAACTTCTGGACATCGTCACCCCACGTATCAAAGCCCTTCGCCTCGGTTCTGTCCTGCTGGACTCGAATCCAAATTCCGATTCCAACGCAACAACACCGGATATGGGAGCCATGATCTCCCCAGCTGGCTTCGAACGATTGGAAAACCTAATCAAAGAAGCTGTCAAACAAGGTGCTCGCCTGATCTGCGGTGGAACGCAGTTTGATCACCCCAAGCATGTACATGGCCACTACTTCGCTCCCACCCTCCTCGCAGATGTAACGCCTTCAATGAAAATCGCTCAAGTCGAAATTTTCGCTCCCGTCTTCCTTGTCATGCGCGCATCTTCGGTCCGCGACGCCATCTCAATCGCAAACTCGACCGAATATGGCCTGGGTGCGAGTGTTTTTGGCTATAACAAAGCCGACGTCGATGCATGCGTATCTGGTATCCAGTCAGGAATGGTGTCTGTTAATGACTTTGGTAGTTACTATGCCGTTCAACTTCCTTTCGGTGGCATTAAGGGGTCCGGATATGGCCGGTTTGCAGGATATGAAGGCCTGCGCGGCGTATGCAACCTCAAATCCGTCTGCGTCGACCGCTTCCCCAAGTTAATGGCGACTAGGATCCCGCCGAGAGTCGACTATCCCATTCAAAAGGGAGACACTCCTCGGGAGAATGGCGGGGGTGCTTGGGAGATGTGCAAGGGTGTTGTCGAGACAGGATATCAGTTGACATTTGCAGGTAGGGCTGCTGGAGTTTGGAGGCTATTGAGCAACATGTAGTATGTGAATTTATATCCTCTTGTATATTCTAATGATACCAATTATACGCTATCTTCAAAATACATATATGCTCTTAGTTGGAATATCACTGCCTATGTAATTTACTCTCCGGAGTCAAGATATACCATTTCAATGCCTTCTTTTTGTCATGAATCCGACACATCCAGTATAACTCTTCATCAGTAATACCTTCACGCCACTATGATCAGTGATGTCACTTTATCCCAAAATAGACTAGCGTCAGGGCTTTATGTATTGCTTATGTAACTTTAGATCGATAAGATAAGCTCAAAGCTTTCCATCGCGCATCAACATAACGCCCCTACTCATTCATCATACTCCATTCACTCCTTTTCTGTTTTGCTTATACCCAATCAGACTTACCCTCCTAATACAAATGTAGCGCCTCACCTGCTGCGGTCCGTCGAGATCCAATTCAGTCCCACCGGGATGATGTTAACACCGATCAAAATCCGGGGCCGTCGCAAACGTCCACCAAAACCTACAGCATCGGAGCCTACACCCAAGAAACTCAAACCCGGAGAAAGGCCCAGTGGTGGACGCCGTTTATTATCCATCCAGGAAATTGCCAGGTCCTCGCAGTTGAAACTCGATCGAAGGACGCGTCTCCTCACCCCGAGAGCTGTCAGCGTGGAACGAAGTAGATTTTCTACCCTTGAAAGTCTGCCTGTTGAATTGATCGAGCGGATCTTTTTATACGCGTTGAATGTTAATTTTCCTCGGGCTTCGGTGGTGTTGAATGCGGCGGTGTCCAGTGAACGGGTTTATCGCGTGTTGGTTTTGTTGGCATTTTGGGATGACTCTGCTGCCGGAGATAATGTGGGTGGGGCAGAAAGAGGAGGGAATGGTGAGGTTATTGAGAGGATACTACGGCCGTTGGACTATAGTCCGTTGGATGAGGAGGAGAGGGGCGAGTTACAGCGGACTGTTCTGCGGTGCAGGTGGTTCTCCGTGAATAGGTTGCTGGACCTATTACCTGATTTGATGAGTTTGGTTATTCAGCGGCATTGGATTCATGCTGGGATTAGGATGGAAGATGACAAGCGGGAGGCGTTAAATCGGTTTCTGGGGAAGGAGGAGGATATTCGTGTTTTTGAGGGAGTGGATACAGATAATAATCACTGGACATTGTCTGTTGAACCGCTGGTTTCTGTGACCATCCGCAATGAAGTAACTGGGCAACAGCAGACTCATCGAGTTCTCAGTCTAAAAGGGCTTCCGGAGAAGCTTCTACAAGGAGAAAACGGGTTCAGTGAAGATGATTCTACTTTCCTCGAGATATTGAGAATTGGCTCGAGATTCAACCGCTCTGACCAGCTAGATACCGGTGGCGTCTCCCTCTCACGAGAAGCGATACAACAAGGAATCCACAGCGCGCTAATAGAAAAGAACCCTCGTGTCCTGGTCACCCTCCTCAAAATAGACGAGTATTTCATCCGCAGCCAGAACGCCAATAATCCTAATCCTCTGCCATATGCCCTACCATCAGACCATTTCCGCACAGCCGTCCAATCATCACCAGTGGATCCTACCTTCTTTCAGCTTCTACTTCGCACAAGCGCTGAATCGGTCCCAGGCGATGACTCGGAGATCACCCAGTGGGCTATGGATCTTGGAAACTCTTTAGGAGATTGGCTTCTCGACCTTATGCTACGACTTCCGCAACAGATAGAAGCGGCAAGCGAGAATCCTGCTCAAGGAAGTATATTCTACATGGGAAGGGTTAATGGGCAGACGGAGATGGGGAGGCGGTATTTGGATGAGGTTTTGAATGTGCCTGAACTCGGGAGCTGGATGGAGGAGACTTCGTTTGATGTTTCCGGGCTTTGGAAGGTTAATAAGGAGGATTCCCAGACTTGATATCTGGGTCTGGATACCGCTCATCTGGTCTATTACAATACTTCTCCTGCTAGACCTTGTCCTCATTTAACCGATATACCGAATTCCTGCTATCGCAATCAACGATGTGGTAACGTGAATAACCAACGCGTGAAGACTGCTGTCTCTTACGATTGGCCCTGATTGCAGAGTGAGTGACCTGGTTATAAATGATGTCACCAACACGATCCCAAAGAATCCGATCGACCCCATATCGGAAACCTACCCAGCGATAATTAAGCTCCCCGAACAATGGGGATATTTTGAACACCGCCCGTGAGAGCGCTATGAAAAACAGGGCCGAATCAGCAAGGCTATAGAAAATGCAAAGCATCTTTCGCCTACCGTAGCTGGTTGGGTGAGCTGGTAACAGTACTATCAGCATGGTTATACCCATATCTAGAACACGTATTCAGGCTTATTTACAGCAAGTATAATGATATCTGAGCATTCGGAAGACACTGCATTGAGGGAATGGAGGTATCAACCATACATTAAATATGTACGCCTAGTTAGGTTATGGGATAGTGAGCTATTTCTATACATAAAAACCTCTACCTGCAAGGGATACAATTGCAGCACCGTGAAATATCCCCAGCCTTTGCAACACGAGTAATTACCTGGTACCTATAAACCCTAATCCTATACTGTACCCTTTCCACATACGCAAGCAGCCTCCCACCCATGACGTCACATCTCAAAACAACCCAAAACAAGCTTAAAACCACCAACCACGAGAATCCTCATTTAATAACAGTGTCTAGCTATGATCGTCACTGTGCCTATTAATATTGACCGTCTCCCCGTGACTCGAGTCAGTTTTTCGAGATTCTTCTCAATATGATGATGATCGACATGTCTTTTTCTTGTTTTGGGCCACTTAGATGTACAAGCAGGGCGGATGTTTTGGTATGACCTCAGTTTTGCTGGGATTGGAGCTGATATTGGATTTGATGTTATATGGTAGATGCTTGGTTTTGCGGTTTTTTTCATATTGCGTCATTTGTCTTTGAGGTAGGATGTGTGTGTGTATATATATGTGGTTTTGTACCTTTTGGTTGATATATATTTCTACGCTATGCAGCTCTACTCTTTTATCTCATACTCGAAAGAAAGAGAACAATAATACTTGCCTTCCATTCTTATACCCCTTCTTATTGACTTGACCAGCCCATCTGCGAACAACGACCTAATCAACCATTGACAATCTCAACACCCAAAATGGGCGCCGTAGTCTCCTGTGTAGGATCTCCAACCTCCCCCATCTTACTCAAATACAACCATACCTGTTCTAACAACACTCTCAGATCCAATCTGTCTTTCACTCAATCGGAGCCTGTCTTATCAGCATTGTCAACGCCATAGGATCCATCCTTCGAGCGATCCTCGACGGAGTTATCACCGTGATTGATGTTATTATCTCATGCTTGACCTGTGGGTATTGTGCTAGGAGGAGGTCGGGAACCACGACAACGACTCATACTAGGAGGAGGGGGCTTAGGAGGTCGAGGATTTAGATTGATGGATTGGTGAAACGAAATGATGGTTTGGATGGATGTGAAGGATGGCGGAGGAATTCGTCTGGTTGGCTGGATATACCCTAAACGCTTTGATTTTTCCTTTAGTCTGCTATTATGTTTAGCTGGCTATGATTTATGCTGTAATGAAGGGCCCCAAAGGGCTATACGTTGTTTTTGATATAGTCTTCGATGTGTGTTTTTCGGCTGTATAAATAATCCCTTCCTAAGCCAGTACACTAGGTAAGTATCACTTCCACAGTTTTGGTCCAAATAAAATTCTATCCTTTCCTAGCCCTAGCCATCAAGGCTGGCTTAAGCCTCGGATCCCGGCCGGGGATATCATCCCACCTCTCTTTAACCAAATACTCAATAAACGGGTCATTCTCCTTATCCCCATACTTCAACGCTAGCCGAAAATGTGCTGGAAACACCGGCCACGGCTTCAAATACTTTGACACCTTCGTCCTAACGGATATATTTACCAGTCTCCAGAACGTCGAAAAGTCCCGATTGCGAATCACGCGCCGAAGCACCTGGTCGGCGCGAGAATGCTCGTCATCTTCATCGATGTATGCATATTCTGCTAATAAGCGTAGAAGATCCAGTTTGGCTTCCGTCCATGGACCCCGGAGTAATCTGTCGGGGATGCGAGCGGGAATGTGTCCACATGCTGGTAGTTGGAAGATGTCGGGTACGTGGCCGCGGATACAGACTTGGAATGAGGCCGTCCGGGGCCAGATTAACACTTGGCGTTCGCTGCTGGTGCTACCCGTGAGAGGGGCGGTTATTCGTGGTCTGAGTTCTAGAGCATTTAACCCTTTGGCGTTCTGAGGTATGTATGCATCTTCTGGGTCCATGGTGAGTCTTGCTAGTTTTTCCTTGTCTTCGACGGAAAACTGCAGTCCCTCACATTTCCGTCGAATACAATGCTCAATATGTTGTTTTTGACATTTCCGGATTATGGGTAGGGTAAGCCATTCGCATTTAAAAATGGCAGATTGAAGATCTGCGCGTTGTTCATCGGAGAAACAGAAGAAGTCTAGCTGGGGTGGTAGATAGTCCGATGTGAAAAACCCCTGCTTGGTTCCTGGATTGGAACTCGTGCATGCTAGACGGACGAGCCATGTGTAGATTATTGGTGTGGAGAGAGCCCGGTTGAGGTAGATGGATGCTTGGGGGAGGTTGAATTCCAAGCAGTAAAAGAAGATTGTCTCAATTATTTCCAGGGGGAGCCTTTCTAGCCTGGATGGGACACGGATGACCGCTGATTCTGACATTTGAGCGGGTTTATGTATGTTGTTTGGAGAGCTCAGGGTGAACGGAGTGATATGCATCCAGAGCGAGTAGAGCGAGTGTGCCAGCAGAATTGTTTCATAATCCTGTTTTTATGACTGATATTGTGACAGGATGGAAGATATATGTTTATGGATATTTCCTGAAATAATCTGGATCAATTTCCATAGCTCCTGGTATTTGTTGGTCACTCGCAGTAGTTGAACACCGAGAAATGGTTTGGAGTCAAGTCCGAGGGGAAGTGGAAGCTTGGCTAAAACACACCAGGAGAACTCTGTTCACAGGGTGCGCTAACTACAGCCCATTGTTGTTATGTATTCCTTTCGGAAGACTACTTTTATGGTTTAGTTTACTTAGGCTGATTTCTATTCCAATGAGATACGACGATTACGCGGGCGAGGCCAGCCACATGCCACTTGAGGGATTACGGAGTTCTTATTCACCAACAGCATCATAGAGAATAAATAAGAGAACTAGGCAACGAATTCGTGTACAAAGAAAACTTAATTCGGAACATGTTTATATACACATTGGGACAAGGTCGTCTTGACAATTAGGAAATCCCGTGTGATACACCGATTGCCGGACAAGGGAGACGAAAAACGATGCAAGGAATATGCGTTTACAGGACGGACATGTCGCCGAAGCGCTCCTATAGAGAACATCTAGTTAGTTATCTGGTATTTGTGAAAGAATTGGCTCATGTAAATACGCACCTTGTAGCCGGGCGGCATCCATCTGCCCTTGGAGACAAGGGAGGCAGTCTTCTCATCAATCTCAGGCTGAGCAGAGGCAACCTCATCCTAAAAGACGTTAACAACACACCCAGATATCCAATCACCCAACCAGTAAAACATACCACAGTGAGCTCGTCAAACGGACGGGCAGTCTCGATGTTCTCCAGAGTCTTCTGCAAGCTACGGAGCTCAGACTCGACCTTGCCCTTGGTCTGCTCAGCATTCTGAACAGCCTGAGCCTCAAAAGCGTCAATGGCCTTCAGCTGGCGGTTAACGTCGTAGGTAGCGGGCTTGAAGCTCTTGAAGTGGTTCTCGAGCTCGTCGACGATAGCCTGGTTCTTCAAGACACTGCGGTAGTGGGCGAAGTCGACCTCCTGGGGAGTCTCGGAGAGAACCTGAACCTTGCGGCGGGCGTCATCATTGCGCTTCTTGAAGCTTTGGAGGGCGCTTGCGGTCTGGCCGCGGAGGCCCAGGGAGCTGGCGACCTTGACCCAGTCGATCTTGAGTGCGGCGCTACGCTGTACGGTCAGGGTTAGTGGGATTGGACCAAATAAGTAGATGGGGTAATTAAGCAGGGCGCAATTGACATACTGCGGCCATTGTGATGGGTAGATGAAAGGAAAGACGGGTTGGAGAGGAGAGAAATCAACGTGTAAAGGTCGGATATGTGAGGGTTGAACTCGGAAAGGTTTGGATGGTATGCATCCACGTGACCGTCGTGACCGTCGGTTCCGATCATCCACCAATCCGACAGCATAGCATTGTGTACAGAGTTATGGGTAGACTATTATATTATTTTATGCAATTACAGGTTAGATATTATATATTAGATATGGTAGATTAAAAATGCCCAGTCAGGGGAAATTAGAGGCAAGTTAGATCAATCATTCATTCTTTTAACTGATTTACACTTGGGCTGAACAGAAATAGGATATCAACCTGCTCGTACCAAAATCCATCTTGCCAATCAGACATAAGATGTCAGCCGCTCATAGTGTGTGTGGTTCAAAAGCTGTCATCATATGCTGAGGGCCATGATCGAGTTCACAATGTCGTTGTCATTCTCCCGTAGGGCCTTGACAGCCTTCTTGCGGGACACGTTGGCCTGGGCCATAACCAGGTCGATATCCTTGGCCTCAAGACCACTCTCGTCAACCTCTTCACCCTCGTCCTCCTCCTCGTCCTTCTTAGCCTCGGTCTCGGGGGCCTTGCCCTTGGCGAGGTCCTGCTCGATGTCGTTGCCAGCGTTCTCACCACCGGCGGCCTCGGCAGCAGCCAGCTGCTGGGCAGCGGAAGCCTGAGCCTGGGAGTTCAGGTCCTCGATCTTAGCCTCACCGAAGATACTGTTGTAATGTAAGTCATTGATCATAAAATGGGGGGGTTGTCTGGGGAACGAACATCCAGGTGTTGCTGGAGGGGGAGCGGTAGACGTCGGGCTGGTTGATGACGAAGAGGATCTGTAAAGTGAGTTAGCATCTAGGTGTTCAATTCTTTCCCATATATATCGTATATCTTGGCAATATTATAGCCACATTGCTGTAGGGAGTCATACGTTCTTAGGACGGCGGAGAGTGACACGAGTGATGCCCGGGACGTGCTTCAGGCCGAGCTTGCCAATGGCTTTCCTGGCCTTCTTCTCATTACGGGAGTGGATGGTGACGGCGGCGCCTCCGGGGATGGTAGGCTCCTCGCCAGCCTCAGACTCGGAGCTGTCGCCGGCCTCTTCGACCTTGTTCTTGGAAACCTCCTCATCAGGGAGTTCTTCAACGCGAGGATCGGCCATTTTTTGCGAGTCGGACGAGCCTAATCGGTGGAATAGATGGTTAGTGGAACCGTGCTACTCTATAGTCTGGTGGGTTGAAATTGAGTCGAAGGACCGGACCCCAAGAATCACCGCAATCGACACGAAACCCGTAGGAATACACTAGTTTCAAGGGGAGAATGCAATTTGCCAACCGCAAGAACAGTATAGACGTACCTGGGACGGAACAAAGGGGCTGTGGTGGGTGTGTGGGTTTTTTTTGGCTGGATGGAGGATGAAGTCGCAAAGCTGTGTGATTGTCTTCCTATCGAAAATCGTTAGCGAGCTGGAATCTCCGACCCTCACCCCAGACTGGCAAAGGCTCCCACACTCCCCATCAAGTTATGGTTTACGATCTATAAATCTAGATTTTACAGATTTATTCGATAAAACTAAATAAGTGGCCATGCAATAAATTACGAGCATCTTATCAACGACCACTCTTCCCTTACAAATGGTGTTTTGGGAATAATATCAGGACACAGTTAGGACAGCCATGCCAGGATATCAATGTTTTAAATCATTTCTTTTTGCTGTAACCGATAAATATACAGCAGTTTCTGACATTAAAGAAAACCCTCAGCAATGGAAAACCATCCCAAGCACCCCTCAACTATGCACCGACCCTCATAAACATCTATGACTTAGGAGCAGCGGCCCTGGCCTTGGCGTAGGCCTTCTGGACCTCGTAGCGAGCCTGTAAATAGCAAATATATCAGCCTTTGCCCTCTGATAAAGTATCATCCTCACATGGTAGGCGGAGTTCCATGTATTTCGAACTCCACCCAGTTCCAACCAGACGTCAAAAACAACGTACCTGCTTCCGGAGTCTCATAACCTTGAAGCGCTCGAAGTCGTTCAGATTCTTCCTCCGCTCAGCACGCTCAGTCTTCTGGGCGTAGTTGCTCTTAGCCCACTTGCCGTCGATCTCATTAGCCTGCCAGAGCTTGCGAACAGGACCGGTACCAGCAGAGCGAGGGAGCTGGGGAATGACGAAGGGAGTCAGGGTGGCGTGGGCGAGAGAGAGGACGTGACGAGGGACGATCTTGTTCTCCTCGCTGGAGGGACCGTCAACCAGAACCTATTTCCGCGATCTGTCAATATCCTATTCCCAGATCCAATTCAACCCAAATATCCAATTCCTCGCTCAGGGACAAAAATTCGCTAACGTACACGTCTGTGGTCGACAATCTCAACAATCGCAGCCAGCTTGCCGGTGTAAGGACCGCGGCGGATGAGCACCAGACGGCCAACCTCAACTAGCCTCCACGAGGCGACCTTAACATCGATATCGGCCATGGCGAAGGGCTTCCTGAAATATCAGAATCCTGCGTCACAATATACAGGTAGAGTAGAAGCAGATAGTACTCACGGTCGACAAACTCCGGGAGGGCGGTGGTGGTGGATTGTTGTCGAAGAGTCGTCTCGGGGTTGTCGCGCACAAAGTCGCTTGCCTGTCGAATTTCGGGATGTCCACACACTCCTCGCTTAGCCGCCAATAATCGGTTGCTTTCCCTTTTGCGTGCGGTCTAGGGTTTGGTCTTGGCACGGAACCCGGAGTAAACAATCCTCCGTTCCGACCTTTTGTTCTTTTTAAGCTTCAGCTTTTTTTCTCCTCTTTCTGGACATGATGTTGTCCCTCTCTCAATCTCATCATCTGTAATCATCACCTACTTATCCCAACTAACTGGTACGTTTGATTCACTTTCCTCCCTTCCCATCCAAATGATGTGGTAATTTGCGATTGACCCAGTGTCTGTGAAGCCCCGCCTGGGCTTCTTTAGCAGCACTGCTGGATGATATTCAATTCTTACATATTCTGATGTTTCCAACTCTTCTTGTTTATATATCAATCAATGCCTTATTGAACCATCCCGCTAACTATTCGAAGATAAGGGTACAGGTTCTTCAAGCTTAGACGACTTCCAGATAGTGTCTATAGGTACGTGATGTTTTTGTTTACCTCCTCCCAGTTCGATGATTACAACTTTGCACTGCCTAGATAGTAGTTGACGCCTTTGGCGATGATAATACCCTTTCACCAAGATCTCTGAGAACCTTTGCTCTTGCTAAATTTCCCAATGGTGTTTGGCTGGGTTGAGAGCTAACTTGTTGAAGCCCCAGATTTTTCTCTCCATGTCGATGTCAATATATAATACATGCGTTATAGGAATGCTATTTGTTATCCGTATCCCAATTCTGCCATCTGCTTTTATTTATAGATTAATGTAGAGGTAGGAAATAAACACCGACTAGCCTGCTTATTGTCAATCAACGCCTTTATATACATCATTTGCCCATGGTATCAGAGTAATCATTATTCTGGAAGCATATCAAGATCAGACCAAATAAATATCCCTCCCTACCAACCACTCTCCATGCCAGAACAAAGTAAAATCATGCTATGTCATTTATCTAAATCCTACAAGAACCCTTTCGACAGGTACGGACTCACATATAATGGCCCCTTGTCGACGAGTCCTGTCTATTGTTATCTGGTTCGACTAACCAGTCGAAATCATGACATCGACCCAGTGCTTCCAGTCGCAGAAGACCCAGAAACTGGTCCCTCGCGGCTCAGGACCCACATGAAGATAAATTGAATGATGTAGGAGTAGATGAAAAGAAATTGGGTGCGTCGGTTGCGCTGAGATCGGGCGATTGTCATGGAGCCGGTGCGCATGGATGCGTCGCTGGTTGAATCTGGGAGGAGAACGTATTTCAAGGAACGAAGCTATAGGAATTGTAAGTGACCACACTTGGAAATAACAAAGGGATGGGAAATTATTCACATACCAGGAAGAAAGCGTTAGCGAGGAAAGTATACGTAAACATAATCCAGCCAACCCAACTGCTTGTCCCCTTTCCTGGGGTCAAGATCTCAGACGAAACCAGAGTAGTAATAATCCCGACGAATTTGTAGCCGGAGTACGCGACGAGATCCAACAACTGCGAGTCGTTGTTGATACTGAGAATATACATAGCCAACTTCAGACATAGAATCTCAAACACAATGACTGCAATTGCCGTCGTAGTTGTCGAACCAAGTAGTTCAGGGTGGAAGTTGCCACGGAAGCCTGCAAGCATCGCGGAGAGAAGGATATACGTGACCAGCGCCATGACGGGAATGTACATGTCGGGCGAGTTCAGGTCATCCCGTGGCGGGAGGAACATGGACGAGTACTGTTGTTGGGAGACCTCACCGTTCGGCCCCGTTGAGGTCGCTGTTAGGCGAGCCTGTTGGCGAGACCATGGCTTATGACGCCAAGGGAAGAGGACAAGAGCCAGTTTGTTTAAGACGTAGGAGTTGGAGACGTTGAAGTAGTGTTTTAGCGCAGGTATGGAGACATAGCGATTGAACTAGAGGCAGTTAGTATCCTCGTATGCCCTCTCCTTGGTTCAAACAGCGGCAGTTTTAATCCAGAGTGCTTACATTCTGTTCCATATATTCCTGGCCAGCTGCCATCGCCGTCTTGCCCACCTGAAAGCCCATTTGAGCTGTGGGTTCATTCATGAACCCACCAAAACCAGGGGCATACGTCCCACTCCCGCCCTGAGCCGGAGCCGGCTGGTATGGATTCCCATAGTTAGCTGGTTGGGACTGTTGAGGAGTTTGTAGAGGTGGCGAGCGCATCATGGGCACGGTCGACACATGCTGAGGTACAGGATGGTGAAGCGGAGGCGACTGGGCTGGAGGTGGAGCGAACGATTGGCGATACATGATGCCTGGAGGCAATTAAGATGGAATAAAAAGAAGAGCCAGCTATAGAGCACCTATTTCTGTAAATTGAGAGAGATCGTCAGGGAAAAAAAGAGTGGGAGACCCGAGTAGCTGGAGAAGGAGGAGAAGGTGTTTATTCAACGTGGCTAAGCCCATCCGCCAACTTTATTGCTTCTTCCGCTCCCCGCCTAATCCTAAGCAACAGACCAACTCTCCAACACTCCAACTCTCCCATCCACACACCATGTTGGAAGCTTTTGAGATCCTCACAACCTCCGGGGTTGTTCTGTGGTCCAAATCTTATGCTCCAGTTGGCCCTCATATTGTCAACAGTCTTATCAACGATGTGTTTATCGAAGAGAAAGTTCGCCCCCAGAATCCTGCTACAAGCGGCACCTCTCCGATATACAGGAAGGAAAAGTACACTTTAAAGTGGAAGAGGGTGAAGGATTTTAACTTGATATTCGTGGTATTTATTTGTGCTGGCCCCCGTTTTCCTTTACTATGAAATTAATTTGAGATCGCTCTACAGGCTGTTTACCAATCTCTCCTTCACCTTGGCTGGATCGACAAGCTTCTGGATAATATTTCGACAATATTCATCGATCTATACAAAAATGAGATGAGAAGTGCACGTGCCAGGACCATTGAATATCCATTTGATAAGTACTTCGACCAACAAGTCAGGGAGCTCGAAGATAACACCGGAGCTGCGACGGAGACTTTGGTCGACGATGTGGAGGATAAAAAAGACCCGTTTGTCTCGTCGGATAATGGTGGCCCTCCACCTCCTCCTGTACCCGGCCTTCTCCCAGGTATGCGATCCTTGATTGTATCCTTTCAGCATATACTGACTGCTCCTAGCGCAGCTTCAAGCTGCGCCGGGCGTGGCGACCTCAGATGAAGGTACGCCACCTCGATCTACGGAAAATTCTAGACCATCAACTCCCAACCACATTCTCGCCGCGAAAATGGGGCCGGGTGGACGTCTTTCTCGACGTGCACGGAAGAGCGCCAATGCGAATACGAATGTATCATCTGGGGAGGAAAGTGCCCGAAAAGGCAAAGCCGCCAAGGCTGGAAAGAAAATGCGCACATGGAATGCTGATGGGCTGGCCGATGAGGATACTGGCGAGATCCTCGACTATTCTGCCACACCTGACGATGTGGGTGTGGGTGTGCCCTCACCGGCAGTGGAAGATGTCACGCAGGAATCTATGGGGCGCAGAACCGGAAAGGGCCAGTTTGTTTTGAAGGATCTTGGGGAGGAAGTTCATTCCATACTTGAAAATGCGGATAGCGAAAAGGCGAAGTCTACTTCCTCTGGGTTCATGGGGTCGGGTTTCAATGCCATTGGCGGCCTTTTAAGGAATATTGTCGGTGGGAAAGTTCTCACCGAGGCTGATTTGGAGAAGCCATTGAAGACAATGGAGGATCATTTGTTGAAGAAGAACGTCGCACGCGAGGCAGCTGTCCGGCTATGTGAAGGCGTTCAGCGAGAGCTTGTCGGAAAGAAAACTGGTAACTTCCAGAGCGTCGATGCTGCTTTACGTATAGCGATGGAATCATCTCTGAGCAAGATATTGACGCCTACGTCCTCTTTGGACCTTCTGCGCGAAATTGAGGCTGTCACCTCACCTACGAACAAGCAGCAGACACCCCGTCCATATGTCATCTCGATTGTCGGTGTCAATGGTGTTGGAAAGTCAACTAACCTGGGCAAGATTTGCTACTTCCTACTTCAAAACAAATACAGGGTTTTGATTGCAGCATGCGATACTTTCAGATCTGGAGCCGTGGAGCAGCTTCGTGTTCATGCCAACAACCTGAAGGAACTCAGCTCTCGTGAAAACGTTGGCGAAGTTGAACTTTACGAGAAAGGCTATGGAAAAGATGCAGCCAACGTGGCGAAGGATGCTGTCGAATACGGTGCAGCCAATAAGTTCGATGTAGTTTTGATTGACACAGCTGGCCGTCGTCATAATGACCAACGTCTCATGTCGTCGCTGGAGAAGTTCGCCAAGTTCGCCAATCCGAACAAGATCTTCATGGTTGGTGAGGCGCTGGTTGGGACGGATAGTGTGATGCAGGCCCGCAATTTCAACCATGCTTTCGGTACAGGAAGAAACCTTGATGGGTTCATCATCAGCAAGTGCGATACTGTTGGTGACATGGTCGGCACGCTTGTCAGTATGGTGCATGCCACTGGAATTCCTATTGTCTTTTTAGGCGTCGGTCAGCATTACGGTGACTTGAGGGGTCTTAGTGTCCCTTGGGCTGTCAACCTGTTGATGAGGTGACCGACTTGATGGAAATATTTGAAGAGGTTGTCCCCACGGTTGGTCTTTTCTTTTCGCGTGTTTAGAGTCTGCTATAGGTCCTGCAAATTAATTTTGGTTATTTCTACGTTTCGCATTCCAGAGCATAGTAGCCTCGTAACAATTCAAAAAAATTACTCGGGGAGTCGAAATCCATTCCATTTCCGAGCTGAATCTATTCAAAATCAATTATGAATTGAACCCACTCGACTACTCATCTCATACTGGGTACCGGATAATAACGGACAAGAATTTAGAGGATGCCAAACCCTATGGGGCTCGTCCCTGTACGCCAAGGCAGGCTAAGCAAGGCGATTATTGCCAGTTAGGGCTAGAGTTGACGTCGGACCGACCTTGGCTTGCCTGGGGCATCTGTTTGACTGGCTTACGCCCCGATCCTACTAGCAAGGATCGGCGACATTTTCATTATCTCACCTCGGACTAGCAGGGAGTTAGAATTGGCAGTTCAGCCTCATGCCAAAATGGATTCTGACGATCATTGTCCTAACCTCTGCAACGGTTTATCATCTCAAAACCAGCACCAGATATGTTGTCCTCAAGTGCCAGCGGGGGGAGGATGACGATGCTGGGTTTAGTATTAGCGACTCTCTTTATTCGGACATTGGGAATAACAGTCGCGAAAGGATCACCCTGTAAATCAGCATGCCCGGGGGGAGACACGGGCCCAAAGGATTTAATATGCTCCGACTCAGGCTATAACACGACTGACGAGGGACGAACCATGGAAAACTGTCTACTTTGCGAGAGTACCAGTACCACTTTTAATAAGGAGACTGATAATGATCTTTTCTGGTTTCTCTGTATGGATAACCCCCTTTTCCTCTAACTGCCACTACCACACTGCATATCTCAATTAACTTTTGGGCCATATAGTTAACCAGAAATACACGGTCCAACATTGTCTGTTTGAAGAGTCGTCCGAGAGATCCTTATCACCATGCGAGACCGATTGCACCCCCCTCCAACCTGTATTCTTGACCTTGTGGCATCCCGACCCGGGTGATAATAAAACACTTCTATACGATTATTGTACTATGAACGGTGGTGCTTTTGAGGATCATTGGAAGATGTGCAGAGACTGCATGAAGGGAAAGAATGGATCCTTTATTCTTGGGAATTGTGCGTATACCCCGTTGTCCATTTGAAAAAAAGCTAACGCGGGGTTACCTAGTCATCGAGAACATGGGAAAAGCTTGCGAATCCAAGCCCAAAGCTGCCGATAAGGAAACTCTTGATCTGCCTCAACCACTTTTCGCAACTGAACTCGCGAGGGGAACCGAGTCGACAACGTCGTCGCCCACCGCGACGGACTCTTCAGAGTCGTCAGGTTCATCAGGGCTCTCGAAGGGCGCTTCAGCGGGAATAGGTGTAGGAGTTGGAGTCGGGGGTATTATTATTTTGTCGGCAATTTGGTTTTTCATCCGCCGCTACAGACGAAATAAACAGGAGATAAACCCGACGTCATTGTCTCCGGTTCACGATGTTTATATGGACTCGAAATATATGTCCCAGCAACAGTCATATCCTCATAATTCACTTATGAGCGAAGCGGGTGGAACTCCACGGTCGGAATTACCGGCATAATAGGATTGAATCAATATTGTGCATGGTATACGGAGTTGCTATTCCAGGATATATATTGTTTGTTGAAGTACAAGGACTGACTGCTGCCCAGCTGAGGCTTGTTGGTCTCGTAGCATAAGTGACATGGTTAGATTGTTCATGCTTGCTAAAATTATACCCCTCTGCCGTATTGGGATTATATGAAGAAATTGTTAGTTTCGAAGTCTAGCAGTAGTATACCCTTATTACCTGGCAAGTATAACTGCTTTTTTGCAGGTATTCCCTTAGAAATAATCACAGTCGTGCTTCTGGTATGATCAAGTCCTTCCTGACAAGCCTCGAAACGCTCGAAAAGGTGCTTCTTCTTTTCATATTTCGCGAAGAAAGTTTGGAATACTGTTTCGATTACCTTGCGAAGTACATGGGACATGGAGGAGGTTGATCCTCATGTAATTCAGGCTTGGGAAGGGGGCGTTTCTAAGTATACACCACTCGGGCTTCGGATTAAGAAGCCACTATTTCCTTGCTCCCTTGTTAATTCCCATGAAGAGAGAGAGAGAGAGAGAGAGAGAGAGAGAGAGAGAGAGAGACTAGCTAGTAGTAGCAGTAGCATCAAAACCAGGAATTCATGACTAAGCACTCTGACCGCTTACATCATCCATCCGCACTATCAGTTCCTCCCAATCGTTTCCTTCCCTTTCTGCATTTAACTGCATTCTTGCTAATTACATGGTCATAGTATAAATATGCAGATGCTGTGACTGCTTGGCCATGCGGTGACCACTGGGTATTCGAGAACTCATTCTTTGCTTCCCTCTTTCGTACTGAAACTATACACGGTTCAGTACGCGGAAACCGAATCCATAGCCCCCATTGACATTACCTGTGGCGGCTATAATAAAATATCGCTCTCTTTAATTCACGGTCTTTAATTCCCTTATAACAGGTCAAGATGAGGGTGCCAGATGAGCGACGACCGCTCAACCGGCGCCATTCCTCCACTCAACACTACCAGACATTCGACACACCCCCTCCGAAATCCCGCGGGAGACCCAATTCAGGTCAATCAGCCTCCTCAGCCGCCGATTCGTACCGACGTAATGGCAATTCCAACCACTCGCCTTCCGAATCATCACCGCTTCCGAAGAAACAGATGGCCGTGCTAGCCATGATCGCCCTATGTGAGCAGACGGCGTTGAATTCCATTAGTCCATATTTACCCAGCATGGCCGCTTCATTTCCCGGTATCAAAAAGGACCAAGTGGGGATGTATGTTGGGACAATTGCTTCGGCATTTGCGTTGGCACAGTTCGTGACGAATTATTTTTGGGGTTGGCTTTCGGATCGAGTCGGGAGGAAGCCGGTTATTTTGCTCGGGACAATTCTGACTGCGGCCTGTTTTGTTGCTTTCGGTTTCTGCAAAACACTGTGGCAGGCGATTTTAGTCCAGGCTATGATGGGTGTTGTTAATGGGAATCAGGGCTTGGTGTCGACATGCCTCGGTGAAATTACGGATCGGAGTAATCAATCGAAGGCTTTCACCTACCTTCCTGTTCTTTATGGGATTGGAGGCATAACAGGGCCTCTTCTCGGCGGATTGTTTGTGTTCGATCGAATCCCTTTCAACAACAAGCCGAATCCATACCCTTACCTTGCGCCGAATTTGCTCTCCGCTGTGATTTTAATGGTGGATTTCGCCTTGGCAGTTTTTTTCTTAGAAGAGAGCCTCGAAGATGCAGACGCCCTACCAAGGCTAGAACGGCGAATTCGCAGCTTATTTACCTGGCTCTGGCAATTCACCAGCCCAGCGACACGTCCTAGCTACCTGCGCAATCATAATCATCCTAATACTGCATACCGCTCCTTACGCAATACAACCCATGACGCAGACCACGATAGTGAACTAGATTCAGCATCAGAAGCATCCGGGGACGGAGACCACAGCCATGAGGAACTCACCCGAGATGAGCTAGTCAACAGAGACACAATCCTTCTCCTCCTGACTTACCTCATCTTCGCCCTCTGCAACGTCTCCTTCAACTCCCTCTTCCCAATTTTCGCCCAAGCCCCACCACCAACTGGCCGCTCACTCACACCCTCGGAAATTGGCCTTTCCCAAGGATTCGCAGGTGTCGTAACCATCGCATTCCAAATCTGTATCTTCGGCAAACTCCGCGATAAAATGGGTAACCGTTGGTCTTACCGCGCTGGCCTCTTTGGCTTCGTGATCTCCTTCCTCCTCATGCCTTTCATCGGCTATAAAGGCGAAAATGCCCAGGCTCGCCTCACAGGCCGCTCAGCCCTACTAGCCCTAGAACTCTGCTTTGTCCTCCTGGTCAAAACCGTGGCTGCAGTAGGCGGCTTAACAAGTGCATTACTGCTAGTAACTAATTCTGCACCAAACCACACAGTCTTAGGTGCCCTTAATGGCCTGGCACAGACACTTTCAGCGGCCGGTCGCGCAGTCGGCCCATTCCTCTCTGGCGGGTTGTTCTCGCTAGCAATCAAGGCTCCGAATCATGGCGAAATCCTCGCTTTCGGCGTTTTCGCGGCTGTCTCGTTTGTAGGGTTTATATTGAGTTTTGGAATTCGTGGTCGTTCACTTGAGGCTGATGGTTGCGGTGATGATGCAAATTATAAGTCTGACGATGACGATGATGAGCAACCAAGTCCGTGATTTTGGTCTTTGGGTTGGATAGTGGAGAAGACTGTATTTATTTCATTCTCTACTTCCACGTCTTTATACTTTATGATTCATGATTGGATGCCCCCTTATAAATTCAGCGGTGTTGTACTTGTTCTTTCTGGGATGGCTTAGTCTGTTTTCGATACGCTTGTTTTCATACACAAAGAAATGAATGGATGGTCAATGGGGTTGGAAGAATGGGGATGTTTCTTCTTTCCTTCGGTTAGATAGAACCCTATATACCTATACTAAGCTTACTAGAAAATAAATAGACGGTCGTCGCCGGCCTATTCTTTTCAACGGTTAAGAAAAGTTTCTGGACAGCCCTAAGATCTGGCAGAAAACTGATATCGTTCATGTATTTGTGATATGATACAAGGATAACTAATCCATATATTAAACATGTAGCATTCCCGCCGCTAAAGTGTTGCATCATTCCATCTTCTCATTTCCAGATTGAATTAGGTCACCACAGCATAGAGCATCAACGAAGCCCATTGTATGCTTCACAGCAACCTGTCCGCAAAAATTGATTACTTCCATTCCCACTCAATCACATACATAAAAGTCTCTGCTGAATGCCCACCAAGTAACAAGCCTTGCGCATATTCAATAAGTTCTTTATTCGGAAACTTCAGTTCACGGAATCGCTCTCCTTCTCCGCCTCCCTGACGGATAGCGAGTCGTTTCTCAACGAGCTCTTTTAGCATCTTGTTACCGGGTCCAACGATAAGATAGGCTGATTCGGGGTTCCCTACTGCCGGGGTGTAGATTATGGAGTCTTTCACGGAAGGCGTTGGCCACTGTTGTTCTTTTGGAGAAACGGCGGAGGAGGAAGAGACGGGTGTGTCGGGTGTTGTGTAGGATGTATTGTTCATTGTGGTATACTTGATGTCTGAGCCGACAGAAAATAAAATTATTGTGTTTGCTGTCGAGCTGAGCTTCATGTGGAATGTCGTGAAGTTACGGGGGTCAAGAGAGAAAGTGTAGCTTGCTGTTACAATTATGCTTCTGCCGTTGTCGCTGGGTGAGTATGGAATTCTCGTAATTGCCTCTTCTTGCGCTGATGTTGGGCATTTCGACTTTACGGAGAGCGATTTGGATTCGCGGAGTGAGATGGAAGGGAAGCAGTGCGGTTGGTGAGATGATAGGGCTACATTGTGGCAGCCTTCACTGCAGAATCTGGTTATTTTGCAAGCTAAGGTATGTTAGTTTATCCACTTTGGTTTGAAAAACACAAGTAGATGGTGGAATATCTTACTACTGCAGAGAACGGTCGTTGCATATCCGCAGTTTGCACATTGTCCCGCGTCCAATAGCCCCCATTCACTTTTTTCGGCTGTAAGGATACTGCGCCTGCGATTGAGCTCCTTGATTCGTTTTTCGGCGTACGCTATCCTTTTTCGCGAAGGGTGGTCTTCTGGCGTCTTGCCTGCCATTTGAACTAGCTCCTTATACGAGTGAATCGCATTATCAAGGTCATCAAGATGTTCGAAACAAACACAAAGCGCGCTGAGGGCGTCGTAGGTTTCGGGAGATTCCGTGCCTTTAATGGCTAAGAAATCTTCAAAAAGACCTTGGAAAAGCTGTGCAGCATCTCGGTTGAGACCTGCGTCCATGTACGACCTGCCCAGGCGATGAATAACCCGAAGGGCGTCCGGATCTCTAGATTGCTTGTATTGGTCGACTATGTCCATGATATCTAAAGGAAAATCAAAATGTTCTGATGTTTGGAGGAACCTTCCAACGAAGTCCATTGTGATGGATCCGTTGATACCAAAGGATGCTTTGCATGGTGAAATCGCCTTGCTGCAGATGACGTGAGACTCTTCGTCCCGACCAAGCCTCTGGTACAGAAGTGATAGTTTGTTCATTGCATCCAGTGTCTTCTCACTCTGCAACCCAAAAACTGGTTCCAGCGAAGGTATAGCTTTCTCTAACAAAAGAAGCGCCGGTTTTACTTCTCCCAACGAGAGTTTCAGGGACGCAAGGTCCTGCATGCTATTCAATGTATCCGGATCATTATTTCCCAGCGTCTTCAGTCGTCCAGCAAAGGCACGTTCATACAATGCAGCGGCTTCGTTTGGATATCCGTCCTTTTCGCAGAGTGCCCCAAGATCCTGTAAAATGGCGAAATTCCTAAAATGATCCCGACCGAATGTCCGCTTGTAAAGCCCCAAGGACTCCAGGTAGCATGCCTCAGACTCCGCAGGCATATCTATCCTCCGGTATGCCTGGCCCAATGAGCACAATATTGCAGCTCGCGATATGTTTTCAATGTCTAGTGCTGGCGTATCCTCGAGTGTTTTCAGAGCTTCATGGAAGTCCACGATGGCCGTTCTAAGATTACCCGATCGTAAAGCTGATTCTGCCCGCAACCGTGTGGTAACGACTCTGCCCCATGCGGAGGCCGCGGTGAGGTCATCGCTCAGCTGTAAAAAGAGCTGGGCAATCTCGTCCATCTTGAGAATTCTTTGGCGTCCAGACGCATCATGCACAACTGCTCCCCCAGATCGCATTTGCATGTGGATGAATGGATTCTGATTCCCGTTTGGAAAGATATCATGCTGGAGGTCTGGAGCAAATTTCGAGTCCCCATTATGTGTTGCTTTAATAACCTCACCTACCGGAGCGTCGTCCTGTTTTCCTTCACTCATAGAGGTAACGGCGCGGGTGCTAGGAGGAGTTTTTGAGACAAAAGAGAACCGTACACTGTTCGCTCTTTTGACTAGTTTCTTTCCATTCGCAGTAGAATTAGCTCGCGACAAACCTATTGAGTATGAGTAAATTGTTAATTGGAGTTATTGTCGCCCAACCTTTTGAAGTCTTTCTACCGAAGATTTTATGAAAGAGAGATTGCTTCCTCGCGAGCAATTTCCGAGGGATCTCATTTCTTTCCAGAAAACTTCCATCTGGATTTGCAAAGACATTATTTGAAAGATTGTCCTCATGTAGAGTCGGCGTCGACGTCCTTGAAACGGTGACTGGCGCGTTATCAAGGCCTGGCAAGTGAATAATCAGTTAGTGCCCATTTTAACAACCATCATCGAATTGGAATTGCAAACTGTACCATTCCCATTTAGTCTAATACTGGACTGACTGCTCAATGGCTCACTAATAATGGTTCCGAGCTGTTGGAAGGTGCCGCTAGGGGCATGCACTTATTGAAGTCAGTTAAAAAAGCAGTCAGCAGACTTTACAAGGTTGATATTACCACGCTCCAAGTCATACAAGCCGGAAAAGCTGATTGCAATCAATTCATCTTCATCGCTCTGAGCCATTTCTGCTAAAGTCAGCTGTAATAGTCAAGTAAATAGTGTTTTGATGAGATGTACGCACTTCGTAAAGACCATGAATCACGTATTCGCTTGGCTTTCTTAGCCAAAGATGGCTCTTCATTAGGACTTTGCACCGGAAGTTTGGAATTTGGGAGTGGCTTTCGTGAAATGCTTGAAGTGCGTCCGCGGTTGCCATTCGCGAGGTCGTTTTGTAAGCCCCCAAGACTCAAGTCGTCTCGACAATCGATCAAAGACGGTTCATACCTAACAGAGATATAAGAACACCATTTAATGGACACTTGTACGGGAAATGTAGCTTACGAAATGTTGCATGCCTTGCCACAATGAACGCATTCAACCACCGGGGGTGCATCTTGAGTCGACGTTATGCCATACGCTTATCAAAGTAAATTATGCATGCCTTACCTTTCCGTCTGGGAACTACTTCCCCATCGAAGGAAAATGTTTGTTCACAATCCACACAAAATGTACGGAGTGACCGACATTGAAGGGGGATATACCGTTTCTCCATGCGGTACCCTTTTGTGATTAGGCTATGCAGACTGTCAGCCTTTCCCAATAATTGCGACGATCAAGGCGCTCCTACCGATCACGAGTCATCATATAAATGGCCACGGCTGCACCAGGGCAATATTTTGATAAATAATGTTCTTGTAGTTCATCTCTGGAGACAATGTTAGACACTCCACCTGAGGGGAGGAAGCGGGGGTAGATTTCAGCCATACGATGAGGAAAATACAGCATGACAATCCGGACATTGGACATCCGTGGTATCCAATGTAGATGCATCATCATCTCTGAAAGGGGGGAAAAGACGTAGAGCTTCTTGGAAATTCTCAACACCAGGAGACAAATCGGACGCATCTGGGCCCCAATGCGATTGATCAGCTTGACTGGTTCCTGCCTCAAAAGAAGTATAGTAAAATGAGATAGTTGGATACCTTTACCATAATCATCAGCTAGTAGTGATAAAACTTCAGATGCTCTGATGATCTGGGTATCTGGTTTAACACTTCTAGGGCTCCAAGTAGAGCCATTTACACCGGCGATATGTTTCTCAATTGCCCGTTGAGAGACAGCGGGGGACCGATTTTCGTCTCTAGCCAATAAATATTAGAGTTTCTTGCTTTATTTCAGAAACTCAAAGTCGACATGGCTTACCGTTGACGAAGCATACTTTGGTAGGAACTGAGATGCATAGTTCAAAGTTCAATTAATTGGGAGGAAATGTGTTTGAGAAGAAGGGTTGAAGAGGGGAATGTAGTACAAAGGTCCAGATCAAGGAAATCCAAGTGGGAAGCCGAGAAAAAGAAAGGAAAACGAAACGAAGGATCCCAGAACAAAGAAAGCTGGGTGAGGCGTCATTTTCAAAGAACTGGTGAAGTGGGACAGGGGGACTTGGGACTCGAGAGGGCAACACATATTCCGATGTTTCAGATATTGGACAAGACAGGATAGGATAGGATTGGGCCAAGTATCCCTCGCATGTTGGGAAGAAAAGAAGAAATGGTGAAGGGTTGATTGATTGATTGATTGTTTGACATGCGAAGACTTGCAGGTGGGAAAGTCAGTGATGGTCAGTGATGGTCACTGACTGTCACTGACTTCTTCCCTGCCTCTTCTTTCTTTCATATATTCTATCTTCTCGTGTTGGTTCTTTTCTTTGATTCTTCCCAACCCCCATCCCTTGCGTCTCTTATCCCTCCATTGAACCTTTCCAATTCCTTCTTAAACCTTGCACGTTTGGATTCGGATTCGATCGGGAATTTCGATACACCGCATCACCAGTCCTATTCTCAATTGTTCCTACCAATGCGAATGGCCATACCATGGAGGTGATCTGAAATTTTGACCGAGTCTCCTAGAGCGTTTCAACGACTCCTGTCCAATATAATGAGATGTTGTGCAAATTGCCTAGCCAACGTGCAGTACAGACAGACAGACATAACATCCCTTGCGGAAATCATTGAACTACATTCGAATGTTTGGCTGGTCTCCAGACCCCAGACTTATTGTCATCGACCCTATGAGGGAAAGAATAATAATACCTAAGTACACCGAGCATTTTACCATATGAAACAGTGAAAATCAATTTGAACACCACGTCGGTCTAATATAACCATACAGTTTCAACATAGTAAACCGTGGTTAAGTCAATAGTTTGGATCGCCAATTCAGTACCGACAGAGCGGCGTCGGCGTCAGCCACGACCTAAGGAACAACTGACTGTACTAGGTACCTTTCAGGTCTTTCATAAACGTCTTCTCATCTTTCGTAATGACTCGAATTCACAATCTCTGCAGTCATGTCAAATACCGGAGCGGACATGTCAGGGTGACGTCCTTCACGTCATCTTTCGCTAATCCGTTTTATAGATTTCCCAGATTATATAGTGTCTTTCTCAATTCCTATAACATCCTTCTTAGCTCATTCGCTCTTCCAGATTAGCATACAAAACGGGTTACTTATATAAACAATAAAATGGCAGCAACTATCGCTGGTGGTTTACACAAAGCCCAAGAAGCGGTGCAAAACACTGCCTCCAAGGATAAAAAGTTGGTTGATCTAGAGCGCGACACTGCAAATATACATACAAAACAGGCCCTGACAACGGATCATGGCGTTCGCATCAATGATACAGACCATTGGCTTCGTGCTGTAGATGATAACTATACCGGGCCATCGTTGATTGAGGATCAAATTGCGAGGGAGAAGGTATGCCGTCTATTCATTACATAGTGCCGTATACCTATAGAATGGCTTCATCTAATCCCTCTAGATTCAACGCTTCGATCATGAGCGTATTCCTGAGAGAGTTGTTCACGCTCGAGGAACTGGCGCGTTCGGCAACTTCAAACTTACCCAAAGTGCCGAAGATGTCACTCACGCAGGGGTCTTGACAGATACGAGCAGAAACACGCCGGTATTTGTACGGTTCTCTACAGTTCAGGGAAGTAAGGGGAGCTTTGATACTGCTCGTGATGTTCGGGGCTTTGCGACAAAATTCTATACCGACGAAGGTATTTGGGACTTGGTGGGAAATAACATACCGGTTTTCTTTATCCAAGACGCAGTCAAATTTCCAGATTTCGGTATGCCCCATTATATGTGCTGTCTTTTTTTGTTCCCCCAACTAAGAAAAATTATAGTCCATTCTGTCAAACCAGAACCTCAAAATGAAATCCCCCAGGCCCAGACAGCCCACAATAACTTTTGGGATTTTGTATTTATGCACGAAGAAGCCACACACATGTTTATGTGGGCGATGTCGGACCGTGCAATTCCTAGATCCTACAGAATGATGCAGGGATTCGGGGTTAACACGTTCGTCCTCGTGAATAAACGAGGTATACGCCACTTTGTGAAGTTCCACTGGATACCACGCCTTGGTGTGCATTCCCTAGTCTGGGACGAATCCCTGAAACTAGCTGGCCAGGACCCAGACTTCCACCGAAAAGACCTAATGGAGGCGATCGACAATAAGGTGTACCCAAAATGGGACTTTGCTATCCAGGTCATCCCCGAGGAGAATCAGCATGATTTCGAATTCGACATTCTGGACGCAACCAAGATCTGGCCGGAAGATCTAGTCCCGCTGCGTATTATCGGGGAGCTTGAACTAAATCGCAACGTCGACGAGTTCTTCGCTCAGACCGAGCAAGTAGCGTTCTGCACTAGCCACATCGTCCCCGGTATTGAATTCTCAGATGACCCTCTCCTCCAAGGACGAAACTTCTCCTATTTCGATACGCAGATTTCCCGCCTCGGTGTAAACTGGGAAGAATTGCCAATCAACCGTCCGGTTTGCCCGGTTCTAAACCACAACCGCGACGGCCAGATGCGTCACCGTATTACCCAGGGAACAGTAAACTACTGGCCAAATCGCTTTGATGCCGTTTCACCAGCGAAGCCAGAAGATAACACAAGCTTCACTTCGTATCCAGAGAAAATCGCGGGCCATAAAAGGCGTGAGTTCAGCAATAAGTTCCGTGAGCATATCAGCCAACCCCAATTATTTTACAACTCATTATCCCCGCCCGAAAAGCTCCATGTGAAAAAGGCCTTCAGCTTCGAGCTCGACCACTGCGATGATCCGATTGTCTACAACCGTCTCGCGGGCCACCGTCTAGCTGAAATAGACATCACCCTCGCACAAAAAGTCTCCGAAATGGTCGGCGCGCCGATCCCCGACAAAGCCCTAAAACCGAACCACGGCAAGACAGCCTACCATCTCTCAAATATGGATTTCCTCCCCAAAACGCCGACTATCGAATCCCGGCGCATCGCCATTATAATCGGAGACGGATACGACCCCGTTGCATTTATGGGGATGAAAACCGCTATCAAAGCGGCCAGTGCCATCCCCATGATCATTGGAACTAAGCGGTCACCTATCTACGCCGAGGGTGAATCCAAAACCTCATCTAATGGTGTCGTACCAGACCACCATTATGATGGCCAGCGCTCAACAATGTTCGACGCGACTTTTATCCCTGGTGGCCCGCACGTGAAACAGCTCGCTGCTATTGGGCAGATCAGACACTGGATCAGTGAAACATTTGGTCATCTCAAAGCTCTAGGTGCGACGGGTGAAGCTGTGGACCTTGTTAGAGGGACATTGGGAACAGTACTAGATGTTAAAGCTGCTGGTCCGAATTCCACTGAACCTGTCGAGTGGTATGGTGTTGTTACCTCCGGCGGTAAACAGTCACCCAAAAGCTTTCAAGAAGGGTTCAAGATTCTTAAAGGGGCTAAGGACTTTGTGGGAATGTTCTTTTATCAGATTTCGCAGCATCGTAATTGGCAGAGGGAGCTGGATGGACTTGATTTGGCGGTCGCCATGTAGAAACTATTTCCTTTCGCTTGGGTCTGGATCTTGTTATAATCTGGTTGAAGATAGGTTTTCAATGCCTAGAATAGATTATTGGATATTCAGATTGATTATTATGCCTACATTTTCATTCGAATCCGTTAATTTCCCAGAATAACTTACATTACGTACCTTTATTGGCCGTATCCTGGAAACAAGTCGAATGGTCAAGCCCTTTCCAGCGTACAATTTCAAGGCCTGAAGAACGAGTGTAAGCTTACACATATTATGGTTGTTACTTTGAGATATTCAATTAGAACTCGTACTGCCACCCGGATTGTATATTTTGATTATATTGAAGGCTGCTGCTCTAAGGCAATTTGCGGAGAAAACAAAGCCGCCATTATGGCCATAAATACTAGGCCACCTGGCAACTAGATGTAGCCAACACCTTCTACCACAGCACAGCACAGACGTTTCTTTTGAAAATTTATGTATGCGTTGCCAGAAGGGGTAAACTTGAGAGTGACAGTACGTCCTGATAAAATAGGGCTGGTGGCCCTTTAAAAGCAGAAAATAGAAGCTCGACACAACAAAACTCCAAGTGAATGCGCGAGACAAAAGGCCAAATTATTTAATAAAAATCCGCTTCAAAGTACATTGTTGGTATATAGAACATCAGCAATCAAACTCGCTTGCTAAAGAAAGCCATCCATCTATAAATGATCGTCGTGATCAAATGTATCTGATCAAAGCATCGCTAATCTTTAAAACAGAAAGACAGAAAGTACAGTATAAAGCTGACCAAAACAGCGAATGTATAGTGTATAGAGCTCAGAAACGAATGTGAATAATAGTTTCAATCCAGATTAATTCCACCTCCACCCTGAATTTTTCATCTCGCCACTATTCATCACAGATGAAATCAGACTCCCTGAATTAGAACCCTGACTCCGACCAATTGATAGCCGTTCTCGGTAGAGTAACGCGACGGCAGCATCGGCGTCGATTCCTTCGCCAGTATCAGTAATTTTCAGTGCCCATTTCGCATCGCCCTCGTCGAAGCCCAGTTCCTGAACCATCATTCGGATAGCCCTGTCTACTGGATCGAGTACCTGTGGTCTAGGTGGTGCAGCTGGATGAGGGATTTGCTGAACACCAGAACGGTTTGTTGAGTTGATGCGAGCGATACTTCGCGGTGGGATTGGTGGTGGTTGAGTTGGTGGTGTTTGGATTTGTGAGACTTGGGTTGGTGGTATTTGAATGGGTGGTGGCTGAATGGGAGATGCTTGGATGGATGATGCCCGGATGGGTGGAACTGGCACTGGCGGGACTGGGGATGTGGCACGCCGCTCGCTATTACGACCTTCGAGGTGGTTCATGATAAATGTGTAGTTTGATAATGGGCGTTCGTTTTCGAATGATGAGTCGATATGTGTTTTTTGTTTGGCGCGGAGCTCGGCAGCAAAAGCTGCTTGTCGCTGGCGGCGGTGTTGGTCTGTGAATTGGCCGTTGAATGATTGAGCGCCATTTCTTTGTGAAGAAGGCCGGTCTTGCATATGCATGCTGGAATTTGAGAGGCGTTTCAAATGCAGAGATGATGCTTCCTCTTCGCGCAGCTTGTAAACTTTTGAAACAGCCTCTTTGAGGAATGAGGAGCGGCTGAATTCGGATTCACAAAGTTCCCATTTTGTCAGACCGATTGCTTGGGCTTTGCGGAAGGTCGACGCTGAGGTGTCTGATGGACAGATTGAGCCGAGGCATAATACCGCGGAGAGTCCAAGGCTGAGGACGTATGCCGTCCATTCCTCTGCTATAGTTAGCTTCTGCAAAAGAAAGGGAGATGACAGGTGCTAACCAAGTATTGCCTCCTCTTTGGGAGTGTCGCCTTCTTTGATATCAAATCCATCAAATATACCGACTTCTCGTGCCTCCTTGCATTTTCCATGTAGTGGCTGGAGGAGTACGCTTAGACAAGTCCAGATTTCGGTCATGTCGTACAGCTGGCCCTGCGAAAGACCGCCAGTATTTCCGCGTCCAAAACCAACAGGCGGCTGAAACAGAACATTGGTCAGGCTAAATGGTGCAGCTACGGCCGTAGTCTCGGGGGTCTGCCCCTGCATGGCCATTGCTCCACCATTCAACCAGTCGATCTGCCCTTCCACTTTATCTTCCCTATTCTTCCCACATCCGAAAATACGACAAAATGTCCAAATCCTCCAGAAAGCCTCATCGATCTCTGCTGCGCGTGTGCTGTCCAAACCGGCAAGACCGCGAATAGTGTCGTGGCGAAGGAACGTGGAGCACCGAGCCAGGATAAGCGACTTCAACTGTGCAAGAGTGAAAATGTCTTGGGCGTATCTTCTGAGATACAGAGTTGGGGTGTATTCAGGGACTTGAGCATCGGGGTCTAGCAGAATCTGCCACTCGGCATTCCACGGCGGACTCATCTCACGCAGTTCCCATGCCGGTGGAGACATGTCGTAGAGGGAATTCTTGATGAGCTGGAGCTCATTTTCTTTGAAAACACGGTAGAACGACTTGTTGATTACCGCGAAATTAAAAAGATCATCCAGAGAATTAGAGTGACTCAGAATTGAAAGAATCATGCTCTTCGGGACTTTGCTGGGAAACTTTCCCATCTTGACAGTCCGCAGAGCAGGGAGTGCTTCAAGTTCATAAATCACCTCTGGAGCTTTGAGACTGCCCAATTGACAGGGGAGAACGAAGGTGTTTGTTCGCCGCGGCTTGTTGGAGGAGATAAAAATCCTGTCTTTGAAAGCATCTATTTTGGATTTTACAGGTGAGCTTACAGAATTTTTACCTTCTGCTATGATGCGCTCAGTTGACCCCGATGAAGTTGAATAACTGAATTGACTCACGGGTTGCGTCTTCTTTGTTTCAAGACGAGGGAGTTTCTGTCGCAATTCACGTTCACTGGAGATTGAAGACGGTCTAGCAGGGCGCCCTTGGATAGGATTGCGAGACACAATGTCATTTGAATCCTCAAGATCTTGCATGCCGTTTGATTCCATCTCTGATTTCATGTTTGAGCTGCTAAATGACCGGAGATGACGACGAGGGTTTCCCTGTTTGCGACCGAATCCAGGAACAGAAAAGGAAAAGGGCGCTTTGTGCTTCGCATGCTTCTTTGTTTGTTTTGTCTCATCGAAGGTTACAGATTTGTTGACTCGCTGGCGACTGAGAACTCTGGCTACAGACTTGGAGTTCCTTTGTTGCTTGTGGACAGGTGGTTGCGGCGCTGGACGTGTAGCAATCATATCCATATTACCCCGGCTTATTTGCAGAGGACCATTGAGAATTTGCATGGCCTTTGATGAGGACCAATCGTTTATGCCGAACCCCGCTAGAGTATCTTCCACCTGCTCGGCAACTTCAGAGAGAGTCACACCTCCCAAAGATGACCCTGTTTGCCTTGTTGGAATGGAATGAGCGCTTGATCCAGAGAAAATATCGTCACTAATATCGGACGTGGGCGAAACATTCCGGCGAATTGACAATGGTGGGGGTAGAATAGCCGGTGTCTCAGGGAGGGGCTTGTTTTTCGTCTCCGTGACGGAACACCTAGGCCGCAAGGGGGATAGCGACTGTTGAATGGATTCACTATCATCGAACACACCTGCGGTAACAGGCGACATTATAGAAAACGCATCTGGAGATTTGTATGGGGATCCGCATTTGCCAACTTGATGTTCGCCGACATATTCGGAGCCGGTACTTGTGAGAGACGTCTTGTCGCTGTAGCACGATGAAGCGTCATCAATAGCTTCGAAACTCGACGACGACGCAGGTTTTAGCTCCACAGGTTCTGAAGAATGACGCCGTGTTTGGTCAAGGTCTGGAACCTCATCATCAAGCGGGTGAAGAGGGGTAAATTGTTTTTGGTTGTTAAGAACCGGAGACGTTAGAGAGAAGTGAGAGGAGAGTTCCGGGAAAAAGCGAATCCAGCGTGTTCCACTGCTTGGAGGTGTATGGACAGATAGCGGTGAAACAGATCGGTCATCTTCATCGATAAAGTCCTCCTCATCCTCGGATTGAAGCGGACTGTCGAACTGGACAAACGTCCTCATCGAAATATGAGATGGATCTAGTTCATTATCTATCGAAATATTTGTCTCGCTATTGTCGGACTTGCTGTCGGAGCGTGGACCGCAAGGTGATAAAGGATCAGATAGAGAGCAGGGAAATGATTTGAGGGTTTGGTTTTCAACACTCATCCTGAACAGAGGACTTTAAACTGTCCTAGAGCAGAAATAAAATGGCAACGTATGAAGAGATCCCTACGTGGTTCAATGATTTGCGTCGAACCACGGGACCGAGTCGAGGCCAATGGACAAACAGGGCTAACCTAGAGATATGATTGATGGGACATAATTAGGGTGAGACGGAGACTAGCATCAACCACCGCTTCCTCTTTGTTGCTGTTAGTGGCTTGTCTACCATGTGGTATCTAAGAGCCAAGGTTTCTAATGCGGACGACAAGCCAACAGACCGAGAGGAACAGATTGGATGTCAAAGAATAGTGGCGGGAGTCGGTTCTTTGTCAAGGTCTACAACCGTGACAGTGACCGGAGAACAAAGATCACACGGTTTCCCTGTATTGGTTAGCGCAAACGAAAGCAAAATAGTGGATTACTGCGATATCCAATTACCTTCAATACCTAGGTAGTTTTGGAAGAGTAAACAAAGACGATCAGCAGAGTAGCATCAGCAGACTGGGAAAGACGATAATAAGTAATGGAAGTAACAGTGGAAGTGTTATGCATGAAGCTGACGCGATCCCAGTCGAAGTATTTCTCACTTGGGAAGAGAACATGCAAGGAATATCAATAATCGGATGTAAGAGGGCTGAAAAGAGGCGACGCCGACAGAGAAGAAGTCAGTAAGTAGCACAAACTTGACTCGACCGACCCTCTTTGCCCTCTTTATTCAGCTTCTTCCAGCCGTGACTTTTTCTTTCTCTGTGAAATGATCAACATCGTATATCTTCTTAAGATCAACACGCTAGCCCTAGCCGACTGGCTTCGCCACGAGGAATCCCCATTAGCCTCAAGGTTCGCGCCTATCAAAACATTACGATCTGGTCTCCTTCTCCAGACTAGTCTAAATTCTCGTATTCTTTTTTTAAATCCCTACTCTTCTGCATATCTTCTCGGGTTTACCCATTCCACTTGATTTCCAACCATCTCCAACTTGAACTTGGATTGGAATATCGGCAAAACGGCCAAGCCGACTAAATGGACTGAACTATTCATTCAGATACGATTGCGCCACACCACCGCAACCAATTCTTCCTATTACCTGGCAGGGGTTCCCTCGTCTCTGAACTTCCATCGTGTAACTCCACCGGTTACTCGGCCAATTTTTTTGGGGGCCCCGTCCTGTCAGCCTAAACCTTCTATCTGTCATCTTTCATGCATATATCGGTCGGCTGCATACTATTCTATAGGTTTAGAGTCGGAGGTTTGGAATCAATCCGATGTTGACGCAACTGATGATAGTCGCCGATCATCCGTTTAGTCCTCGGCCCTCTTGTCGGTTTTGTCTAGGTCTGTGCAATGGATATCATATCTCCTTCAACACTCTGACAAACCTCTCTGTTCTGTATCATTCTAACCATCTACCGCACCTGATGCTAATTAATCCAACAGTCTATTCAAGATGTCCTCTCCCTCCGACCAAGTAAGTCTATGATCCAGACACAAGGCTCAGATAAACCGCCCAAATAACCCCAAAAAGGCTCCCAACAAGCAACCGCTTCTCAGCCGGGACAACTGTGAAATTCAAAGCCGACACAAAAGGCCACAGCCTGAAGCCGGCCGTCAAAATGGGCCAGAAATCCTAACATCTGTCTTAGCGATGCCGTCATACAAATAATCATATAGCAAGAACCCTCACATTCCGAATCTGCTCAAGAATAGCTTCGTACTCCATCCCGCGCAGCATACCCATAGTCGCGATGAAGAGAACGGTATTCCAAGCTCCACCGATAATCTGATCAATTACGATCTTCGCGATGGTGTTTTTGATATTAAGCTTCGGGCTTCCGGTGTCTTTTGATTTGGATTTAGATCTATTCTCCTTGACATCTTTCTCCTCGCTATTCCCCGGGAAGTAAGATTCTAGTCCTTCCAACCAGAGGAATGTCATCGGCGACACGATGAAGGCGCATGTCGTGAATTGGAGTAATGCTTGTAGATCTAGTTGAAATTGTTTCTAGATTCATAGGGGCTCAGCAGCCTTTAGCGTTAGCCTCCCTCTCTTTACATCCAAAATCAACACACATAGATAAGCAGACAGATGATGAAGAATACCTCGTCTCTAACAGCCGTAATCCCTTGCGCAAGAATATTGGAACCGGCATTAATCACCGCTGCCTGAAGTGTCGCCTTGGCTATAGGAGGCACCGACATAACGAAACGAATACGAGTCGGATCTACAGTATGCAACTGTTTCTATTTGAGTTAAAGTCCAGATAAACCAGGAGATTGGCGGATAGGTGGAGGGAGTTCACGAGAACCTGAAACTTGTCATCTTTGAGTTTCTGCAGGCGTTTTTGGGGCGAGCCAATCGGAAGTTGCTTATCGTGGGGTGGTTTGGTATGCAGAGAGGCGAAGATGGCTGATCTTTGGCGGTGTTTCATCCGCCGTCGATACGCCTTGCCGGTGGGGAGTGATTGGCGTCCATTTAGCTGGGAATGGCCTTCAACTGATGTAAATGAGTAATGAGAGTAGATTTATATTATGAATTTCGAATAATTCTATACTAATGCTTCTACATGAAATACTATGTCGCTAATCTGTATTGCTTCTACTAGCAACACCACTTACTACAACGACTACAGAGTACGTGCTACTTCCATCCTGTCATCATTCATTAAAATCCCAGTCCTCAGCAAGGAAACAAGCATCGCATCCTCAATAGGTTTCCACATAATAAGGAATCAACAATCCAAACTCCAACACCCCTACCATGCAAGGCTATTCTTCACTCCTCCCGACAAACCGTCCCCGGCCATCGCGCCGCCCAAGCAATCAAGCTCTTTACAAACTGCAGCAAATATTAGTCCTCTCAAGCTCTTTATGTCTTTTTCTTAGACAAGAATACTGACGCTTATCTGCTAGCTCGAATTGTTGGCTCTGTTTTGGCTTCCTCATTGCTGGGAATACTTCTGTTCCCAGTGTCTTTTCTAGTTTCGTGTGCGCTTTTAGTTTTTCAAGAATTTGATTTTGGATTTCTGTTATTTTCTTGTTAGTTGATGTTGGGCAGAATAGGGCCTGTAGTGAAATTTACCTCCTGTTTCCGGAGAGAGGTCTGGTGTTAGATTTGTAGGTTGGCTGATAGTATGTAGGGTTAGCTCGGGCTCATAGTAGAAGTGCTTGACACGTACCCTGATCCGCTAACACGTCCTTGGTACTCTCTTTCCAATACCCCGATAGCTTCATTCAAGAAATTCTTCAGATTTGCTGATACATCCCCGGCATTAGAGTTGTTTTCGCCCTGGCTTGAGACTAAGTCGTATCTGATAGAAGTCTTTTCTTCAGACACTGGAACAACGCTGAGCGAATACACCAGTTCTGTATCGCGAATGGCGTGGAACGAAGCATTTGGAAAGAAGGATACATCCTCTGACTTTCCATTCTTCAAGAATCTACCCAGCTTCGTAGTAAGAGGTTGGGAAATACGATTCTCCAGCTTCGTCGCGTTGAGATATTGATTCAACCTCACTTCAAAAAGTCAGAGTCTCAGGCCATCCACCCTATCAGAAACACTTACACCCCAATTTCCAACTAAAGTTCCCCTCCAACGTCTCTCCCCCGACCCAAGCAGACGCAGCCCCAACACCATTCCTACTGGCGAACGCGTCCAAAGATCCAGTTTCAATTTGCGGAACATTCGGCCCAGCATTGAGATTCACAAAGACAAACCCAGACTCGCTAACCCGAGTATGAACTTCAAATAGCCCATTCTCAGACTTATTAAACCCAGCGACATTATCAAACTGGGGAGCCTTCACGAGCTGCCCGTACGTATTGTAACTCCATCCGTGATACTTACACGACAGGACAGACGTAGACCCAGATTCCCGCTTAGTAACCGTGTATGCTCTGTGGCGGCACACGTTGTGAAAAGCACGCACTTGTTGATCCCTGCTCAAGATCAGGAATATGGGGAAACCCGCTAGTTCCATGGAGTGATAGTCTCCGGGCTTTGTGAACCGACTGCGATGAGAGACGTACAGCCATGACTGGTCTTGGTTAGAAATGGGTTTCTAGGACTTGATGGAGAAGTTAATGATACTTTACTAAATAGTGCGCGCCGCTCGAGGTCGAAAATCTCTTTTCCGGTCCACCAGTTGGCGGGGAAGTCGGATTCTTTGGAGACGACTTGTGCGGGGGCTTCTTCTTTCTCTGTATCCTGGGTATGGAATTTGATACCCTCTGTAGCAAGTTTCGAATTGGTTTGTAGAAAATTTGAAGTGAAAAAGGAATTTCCCCAGATGCGATGTAGGAAAAAGCCTCCCGCAAGTAGAGCAACAATCATTGGTACGGGAATCGTCGGAAGGAGAAGGTTAGACAACTCCATTTTGGATGGGATACGACAAAGCTGGGAAGCTGAGTTCTGCGACCTTGGGACTGTGCTCTGCTCTGTTGAATGATGTTCAAGTATTCGGTGGCACTCGCCAGCCTTAAGTAGATCTGGGGAGTATAGATTAGGTCCATGGGAGGAGTCAAGGATCCAATCTCCACTGGGCCCAGTGTTTACGTCGTATCATCCACTGGGAATTCTGATTACAGCAAATAATAATTTTGTGAAACCCTTGCCTAATTAGGAGGGAGTTTCCCGTGGGGGATTTTGTCAGGTACATGCTCGTGGATCATATGCCTAACGTTGAGATATAGATTGTTCCTGTGGTTATCGTGAAATTGGAAATACTACGTGGATTATTATAGGTTGCAAATACTGGTCACGCCAAGTGTTAAATTAAGCAAAACTATCTACCAGACTATGTTTAAATCATCGACTAGGTTTTAATCATCTCACTATGCAACAGCTTGGACCTGGCCTGAGCCGACGAAAGTACCCTCTGGTTTGACCTTGCTTGCCTCTCCCTGTTCCTTCTCTGCTTCGTATGCTTTGCACACAAGTTCCAAAACACGTTCCTGGTAGTCTATACAATATTAGAACTTGGACTTACAAGGGCTTAGATGCAAGGGTACTTACAAGAAACGCCGTTTTCTTTTTCAGGGTTCAGAATACCCTCTTTGTAGACACCCTTCTCGAGATTGTTCTGAGCCTTTTCACAAAGCTCGTAGTCTTCCATTGCCACTTGGCGGACGAACTTGAAGTATTCCTCAAATTTGTCGCCAGATTCCATGTGGTAATAGTCGAATTCCATCCTGGTGACATTTGGGTCCGCGGTTGGACACACCCGGAATGAGGACATACCTCCACCGTACACGTTCAGAGTGCAGTTAGGGAAGAAGTAGAGGAACAGTCCATCGTCGGGTTTCTTGGGATCAGCGATGTGCTGGGAGAAATTGTGATGATTGTGCACTGTGTAAAATGTAGGGGGATAGTAGATGGAGAATGATGGGTGAGTGTACTGGCAGTGCAGGCACTCCTGATAGCCATCAACCCTATGTAGGATTAGAATTGTCAATAATCAAACATGATGGTTTTCCTTACATTGTTTTCCAATTGAAATGTCCTTCATACTTGATACTGCGGCGGTACGGCAACTTGGTGAAGTCAACCCTCCCAAGCAACGACTCCAATTCTGGGAAGAATTCGTGGAAGCTCGGTGCATCATCAGACACGGTGGAAAAGACCAATCCGGTGGGCGTGACATGGGAGCGAAGTTTTTTGCCCTAAACAGTCAGCTTGCACTCGGACGATAGAACGGACTACATCAACAGTCCCTGAAGAGAAAGCACATACAGTGTCCTTACAAACAACTTCAATGTCGTCCGGACCAGGGAAAGCATCATCGCCTGACACTCGAGAAGCCAAGATGGGCTGTTGGCCAACCTCATACTCGACCTTCTGTCCAATGGTCTGGAATCTGGTTACGGGACCAAGGAGATACCAGGACTTGTCAAATGTTAGTAAATCCCCTAAAAATACCCTCTCTAAACTAGCATACCTTCATAAAAACAGCTCTCCGCTCGAGTTGATACAGAGGGGGGCTTGTATACCAGGAAGCTGGCAAAGTACGTGCTAACTCGCCCATATTGAGAGTCGGTTATTCACTTGGATACAACGCAATAAACTTGATCAAACTTGATCCAAAGACGATTGAAAGGGCTTCCCCATATTTCTATGATATCCTCAATGACGAATTTATGTCTTCAAGAAACTTGCCCCGGTGGTCTGGTCTGGACCCTCTATACTAGGGTATATCGTTTCCCGAAGAGGTTATGAGATCCCGAGTCCACTCGGTGGCATTTTAGGTAATCCTATCAACCTTAATGCCAGAAATATCGACGAATAACAATCAAGCTGTGGCATCGAAGCCGGCCATGGTGTTGATGATGATCTCAAATGGAGGCCATTGCTCCATTCGCTTGCTATGACCGGTAACCATAACCAGATGATGCTCTCAGTTTTGGGAGAGTAAGTGGGATGGATCTACATTGAGGTTGTACTTGACTGAATAGGGTATCCACATAGATGGTGTGATATGTTGTGGTGGTGAGGGTTGTATGTAGTACCTCAACAAGGTAATAGACAGCTTTCATTCAGTTATTCTGCAAGTAAAATAAATCGATCTGATCATTAGGAACAATAATCAGCTGAGTCACGGGAATAATGCCAAGTCACCTGCCCCGCTTACGTCAACCGCATTCGCCGCTTCACTCCGCATCGTTATGCATCTGCCTGCTTCTTTTAAGCCTTTTTCTCAAGCTACAATTTATACCAAACTAGGAAATTATCTCTCATGCTTCACCGTTAGAAGCCCACACCTTCAGCCCGTCCCGCTGTCATTATGGCTGGCTCCGGAATCAAGTATACCCCTCCTCCGTCGCCGCCCTCTCCGACTGCTTCGTTCTACGACGTCAGTGACGATGAGGAGGATGAATACAATACTATCGCCCATTCGAACTCCGGAAAGGGTGTGAAACTACTGTTCTCCAAAAGCAAGGTATATTGGTCACAATTGATCTTATGAAACAATGACTAATCGTATCTTCATATCAGGTCTATGTCCATCCAAGTCCTTCGTCAAAAGATAATATCCCCGGTTTTATTGCAATCATTCAGCAGAAACCCCCGCATAGGCCTGTCACAGGAAATCCTTCGTCAGAAAATATCTTAAAGAAGCCGGATAGCTCATCGTATCTGCTTGCCTGGGTTCCGGAAGCGACTCTAGGCGATGCTCTTGATACCTACGTTAAAGTCGACCTGTCAGATGACTCGTCACCACCACGCCAGAAATACCTCGTTCCGCCACTACCAACAGTTACTTCCTACAGAGACCCTATCGGACTCTATGCCTTTGCCGTGCCGCTGTCGGAGATCTACTCTTTGCTCGTGCGGCCTCCAAGCCTGGGGTGGTGGTTCGGAAGCCTCGTTATAAATACACGCGCTGGAGATAGCTTCCCAGCACTATTCTTTCACGATAGTGAATGCGAGTCGACAATACTTCAGAAAAAGCGAAGGGCGACGGAAACCTTTGACCCGTTTTCGGACGATGGAAGCATGTTCTGGGGTGGTGACGAGGTTTTACGATGGCTTCGCAAGTATGTGGAAGTAGAGCGGTCTGCTGTAGACAAAACGGCTTATTTGATCAATCCGTCTGAGGAGGACCAACTGTCATTTGGCCGACCATTGCCAGGAGAGAGTTCAGTGCCAACTCACCAAGATGAGAATGTTGATCCTGCTCGTCAGAATCAACGAGACGCTGGAATGGATCCGTTTATGAAGGCTCTCAAAGAAACCAGATGGAAGGTCCTTGAATCACTGAGCAAGATTACGACTTTCACACGGCGAACTGCAAATGAGATCGCCGACAGCCCGCGGCTGCCTCCTCAGGTTCGTCGTTTGATGCGGAACCCGGAGATTCAAACTTTGCAAGATGAGTTTGATAGCGCCAGAATATATCTTGCCCGTTGGGCCATGAGTATCGCCGAGCAGAGTGAAAGGGAAAGAAACCAACGGATATGGACCGCACGAGACGTTCTAGAAATGGAGAATAGTTCGGTTGGCGACTTTGAAATCCTCGACCTTGAAACTGGAACGATGGCTATCCATGATCGCCGTAGAGTACTCACCATAAAAGAATGGGAAGGATTTTTCGACCCTACCAGTGGAAGGTTACTGGTTACCGTGGCAGAAGTGAAAGAAAGAATATTCCACGGCGGCCTTGATCCTAACGACGGTGTCAGAAAGGAAGCCTGGCTTTTCTTACTAGGAGTGTATCCTTGGGACAGTAACCGGGACGAACGTCAAGCCTTGATGAACTCCAAACGGGACGAGTACATCCGGTTGAAAGGAGCGTGGTGGGAGCGAATGATTGATGATGCCGTAACAACTGAACAACACGATTGGTGGAAAGAACAGCGAAACCGAATAGGTGAGTTACTCTATGTCAAATCCCCGATCGCTTCAATTGCTTATCGGCCAATTTTGAACTTGTAGAAAAAGATGTCCATCGCACAGATCGTATGATCCCCCTATTCGCTGGGGAAGACATTCCCCATCCTGATCCTGATTCTCCGTTCGCAGACACAGGAACAAACGTGCATCTAGAACAGATGAAGGATATGCTTCTAACATACAACGAATATAATCCTAATCTGGGGTATGTCCAAGGAATGAGTGATCTTCTAGCTCCAATCTACGCAGTAATGCAGGATGATGCGGTTGCATTCTGGGCCTTTGTTGGTTTCATGGAAAGGATGGTAAGATCGCACCCAATATTCCCAAGCTTATGCTCACACATGAACAGGAAAGGAATTTCCTCCGGGATCAATCTGGCATGCGTGCACAACTTCTTACTTTGGACCATCTTGTCCAACTCATGGACCCTCAACTATATCTACACCTACAGTCAGCCGAAAGCACGAATTTCTTCTTTTTCTTCCGAATGCTTCTAGTCTGGTATAAGCGCGAATTTGAATGGGTCGACATCTTGCGCCTATGGGAAGCATTATGGACCGACTATCTCTCTAGCAACTTCCACATATTCGTTGCTCTCGCTATCCTGGAGAAACACAGAGACGTCATCATGGACCACCTGAAACACTTCGACGAGGTCCTGAAGTACAGTACGTCCTATCTTATCCCACTCACTGGTCCCCATCTAATAATGTAACAGTCAACGAACTCTCCAACACGATGGAGCTCATCCCCATCCTCACCCGCGCTGAATCCCTCTTCCGTCGCTTCGAACGTACAGTCGAAGCTATAGATAAGAAGAACAATTTCCCGGCGCCAGCCGCGCACCAACGGAAACAAGTTCAGAACTCGACCGCTACCGGCAAGGGTAAATCACCCGAGTCCGTCGCGTCTAGTTCCAGCGTCAATCCGGGCCTAGCTCTCCCCACGCCATGGACTAACAATGAATCAAGAGTTATATCACCTGAATTGAGGGAGTTGTTGAGCAAGGATGTCCACCCGAAGCATGAACCAAGCAGCGATGAGACACATGATTGATATTTAGATTATGACGTGTAATGATGGCGCTCTTATGGCTTTGGCAATTGGGATTCTTGATTTGGTTTTTGTCTGTATTTGTATGTTAGCCAAGTAATATGGTGTTTCCCGGTCCTGCTGCTTGTATTTTGTTAGTTGTTTCTATCTTTCTGGGTCTTACTGTCAGATATACATCCGGACGTCATTATCTATCGGCAAACACTACATGCCAGTTCTTCAACTACTTATTAAATATACACTACCAGACTAATATATCAGGAACTAGCAACTACTTAAGTACTCGTGTATCATAGTAATTCCGCCATTGTTACTACATGCTTCATCCATGGGTTATTTATCTGTCGAAGTACATTACAAATACGGCTTCATAGAGTAAGAATAATGGCTAATCGTCTCTATCTGATAAATATCTAATTAATCTAATTAAGCCAATAAAGACAAGAAGAAAACATTAAACAATATCTAACAAGGACATATCTCGCCCGAACAACCCGAGAGCAACCTAACCGAGGGTATCTATGTGCGAATGGCTAAGGTTGCATAAGAAACGGGGAATGGAAAAGAAATAAACCCAAAAGGAAATACAGGCCTGACCCGAAGAAAGCCGCTGATGCTCCGCTAATCAAACAGAAATGATAATTAAACAGGTCCCATATGCATGCAAGTTTCCAAAACGAAAAATAGTATATGCTCCTGCGACTGAACTGATCAAGAAAAACGCCGTGTTTGTTTGCTTATTTAGGAAAAGATTAGAGGTTATGCTTTAGATTGAAGGAAGATGGCGCAGGAATAGAGGTCACGTCGGCTGGGAGACTGTTGGAACTTAGTGTCTCCTATCCCCCAATCCACGAAGCACAACTCGTTTATTTCGACCGACAGACCCGATGTCGCCGATGCTCCTGGCTTTTGATAGTGTAGGAGTTCTAGTCGCATGACTACCTTGTTCGGCAACACCCATTCCGAACTTATGTGGATTCAGTGATGAGCTTCTCCGAGCTTTACCGAGGACATCTTCCACCCATGCCTCGCTTTCAGGGCTCATGGAGACCTGTCTCGACCTTGGTTTTGGCCCAGCTAGACCGAGGGGTGTTGAGCTATTCAAGGAGGGGATGGATGTTGAGGGTGTAAATGATCTGTGGAATGCTTCGCTGGCAGATGATGCTGCGCCAACAGAGGTATTTGACGAAACTGAAAGTCGTCGGTGGGAAAAACCGGAGAATGGGGAAAATGATGTATCCAACATTTCACCGCCGCTAGTCGCTCTGACACCTCCCATATCTGATACATTTGAGGGTCTTCTTTTTTTGCGAACAGAGATCGACGACGCGGGACGAGTGCTAATTACTGACTGCGGACGAGGTTGGTGTCGTTCACTTGCTGAGCTGTAGCCTGGGGAATTACTTGGAGTAAGCCCCTGTACCTCAACACGTGGAGTTTCTGTGACACTTCGACGTCCGTGATGAATGGCGTACTCCCGAAGATACTCTCCTAAATCTGCCCATCCGCCCCCGACCCTGACCATCACTCGACCTCCACCTTCTCCAATTGTGCGAACAAAAAGTTTAGTAGGTACAGATTTCCCACCTCGATACAGGTGGTAGACCTTTACGGAACTTTCTTCTGGTCCGTGCGAGTGAGAGCGGCGGCGACGAGAAAGGGCAGGTGTCAGAGTTATCGACGGGGCAGGAACACCGTCCCGTGATGGTACTTGTGGTGATGCGGAGTGGATTCTTTCCCTCGCAGGCAGTAGCGATGAGGTCCCCGATGACGAATCAAGCTCCTGATCGGCAGGAGACACTAGATGGATATCACCGCCTGGAAGAGTTGAAAGAATGGAGCTGATCTTCTCATCAAGAAGGTCTTTCGGTTTTCTCGATTGTTTCACAGGAGTAGATGATCGGGACCCAGTTTTGTCGGATGCTGAATCGCCTGAACCCTCACCCATAAGCTGAGCATGAGATTTATGTAGTCTGGAAGCATTAACGCCGATTAGTGTTTCTGGGCGTTTGCTTAAGCCCACTGTATCTAGAAAAGAGGGTTGCTTTTGATGCAGATCACGATGAGCCGAGTTTTTCAAGTATGCCTTCTTATTATGCTCCGAAACATTTGGCATTCCACCAACAGTAGGGCCTCTTGGTTGTTCATATTTGCAAGGTACCCCAGTTCGGCGACTGGGACGGCGCCGCCCACTGTTTGTTGGGGTTGTAGAGATTTCTTCACGCGTTGATACAGTTTTTCCCCTAGAGCGACCGTCGGCAGAAGTAACGGACGATCTTCTACCAGGAGAACTCTTCCCCTCAACAGTCGCCTGGCCATTATGATTCATTTCCAATCTTTCGTTTATGAAGCGCTGCAGGGGCAGGCTAACTGTTCTATTGTGTGCGAACGGTGCTCCTGGGGAGCCCTTCTGGTTATCCAAATGAAATAGGCGGTCTTCTCTAAGACTGTGGTCTGCATGGTCGGTTCCAAGACGCGTCTGTTGATAATCCGTCTGAAAATGTGGGGGTGTCTTAAGAAACGGTGTTCCGTTCGACGATGCAGGGCGGGCCTCTCTAATCTCGGGGCTAGACACAAGCGATGGATAATCGGAAGAGTCTGCAGATATATTCGAAGTGCGTCGCTGGCGATACTTTTTCCTGTCCTTCCCAGGACTCAGCTGTCCATGCCTAGTTTTGGAAAGTTTGATGGGACTCTCCAGACTATGCTTCACAGGAGGCGACTTGTCCTCTCGTCGGTTTGGGATAGAGGTTGGGTCAGCCTGTTTATCACACACATTTGCCGGCGGCGATTCTTCTGGAGAGGCAGCTGACATGTTCATGGATTCAGTGGATGGTAACTGATCAGGGTTCACTGAGTCCGAAGATTCACGCCCCTTATCAGTACCGGTTTCTGCTGCTGCATATGCCAGAGGCGTTGACTCTTCTTCAGTAGGTTGAGCAGCCTGAACGGCATGACTAGGTCCATGTTCATCACTACCGAGCTTCGAGACTTCCGACGATTCATTCTTGTCCGTGGACGACTGATGGTCAGGTCCAATTTCCACACCCCGTTCCATTACGCTAAGACATACCTGAACTGCATCTTCCCCACCAAAGTCGCCATTACTTGAGTCCATATGGCTCTTCTCACCACTGTCAAAAGAAACATGCGCGGAATCTGGGCCAACTTGAGGTGAAATATTTTGTTCGGAATGGATTGTTTGAGAAGCCAAGTCGTTTTTACATTCCTCTTTTGCGCCTGAAATTATGGATAACGGTGTTTCCTCCGACTGATCACCGATAGTTGGTGGAAATACGTCCTCTCTAAAGCGCGACGGGTTCTCTTCGTCCCGAGTAGCAGTAGGTTGTTCGGCTAGGCGTTGTTCCTCCGAATATGACGGGTCTTCTCGTAAAGGAACAGAGACAATGGATTCTGTTGGGATTATAACCTCTTCCGCCAGATCAGTATTATCCTCGTCACATTGAGCAACAAGTAGATGCTTCGGCGAAGGTCTTGCTTCCGCTGGCCCGTTTGGAGAGGCGACAGCTTCCACAGAACTGAGGGTAGCACTTTCGGTCGGCAAATTCTTCTTTCCGTGACTGGAGGCAGGCTCAAGCATACAACCGGGCTCTTCGTCGATAGTTTCCATCGGCGTAGACCACGCATCGTGCCTCACAGTATCTGGTCGATTGACGCTCCACTCCTCGGGATTTTCTGATATCACTGGCGATCCATCCGTGTCCTTTTCTGCGTGTCGACATGCTTCTTCTTGCTCGGCTGCCTTCATTCGCTTCCATTCGTTTTCAGCAGTGCGTCTTTCGGCATCCATTACCCATGTACCAAAGTCAGATTCAATGGCTTCCAAATCATCAATCCAGCTCTCCGGTAATGAATCTTCGCGACCCTCTAGCCCATCAAGTATCCTATCCATTCTGCGTCCGACAGAGAGAACCATACTCTCAAGCTCGGCCTTTTTGGCGCGGAAATTGGTCGCGGAATAAAAAGCATCGTGTTCATCCGGTTGATTCGTAGACTTGAGCGATTTTAGTGAGGAATCAAGCTCAGTCCTAGTTACGCGTAGACCCCTTAAAAGGCCCGGGATCTGGCGGAGAACAAGCAGCCTGACGTCCCAAGTGGAAAGGAGGCTATTCAAACGGGATAAAAGGGGTAGAGCGCGTAAGATCGTGGCCGTAATGACAGCTGTGAAATCGCTGAGCTGCACATAGCTGAGTGGAGGCGGCGTAGACATCGAGCTATTGGATGATGAAGGCCGAGACCATGATGGAATGTGGGCACTTAGAACGTGCTCCTTCAATTCTTCCACGTCCAAATTTTCCATACCATCTCGGATCTCCTCAATCCGTTTCTCATATTGTTTTACTAGCTGTGCAGGGAGGCTCCCATAGTATTCCGTTCCGGCATCACCGCGCGACGATGACCCGGATTCATCAGGCGTCGACGGAATGAATCCCTTTCCAAGCTGGGCATCGCTTTGTGTCGGCCATTCCCACGTTTGAACCTCCTTGTACCACCAGCCCAATCTCTGCGCTGCTATTGCGGCGCGGATACCAAGAGCTCGCTCCCCTGGGGAAACCTGAGATATGCTGTTCGAGAGGATATCATAGGAGTCTTTTTCGTTGGTCGGTACTGCATTGGTGGAAGTGAGTGCCTCCAGGGTCGACTCCGGAGACAGATTACTAAGGAGAGGATCCATAGTTTGGTACGATGTCGCGGGTTTTCTTTCTGGGGAGCGAGTTGGAGATCGTGAATTGGACCGGAACGCGGGAGTTGGGCGCAGCGATGGGCGAAACGGGCTGAGGCGGGTATTCGCCATATCGAGAAGAAAGGCTCCCACTTGGTTTCAGCGGGAGCTTGGTTCAGGGTCAAAAATATCAAGTGTTTGGTGTATAAATGCTGGAGGTCGAACCGTGGAATCAGTCGGAAGCGAGGTGTAGTGAAGCACGGTCATGCTGGGACGTGTTCCGGAAAATGTGGTACGATACTGTTGTCCGGTAAATCCCAAAGCAATTTGATAGTAGAGTGTATGTAGATGAGGAGTAGGATGAGATGAAAAGGAGTGGAGGCAGGACGGAGGAGGAGGTGGTGGAGGAGGAGAGGTAGAAGTGCAAACGGAGTGGTGGAAAATTAGGCAGCGGAGTGGATGCCTGTAGGACAAGAGAACACGAAATTGAGATAGATGAAACAGAGAACCAACGCACTGACAAGCATCAATGCATTCGGAAGAAAGGCGAGGTCCCTGCAGAAGAGGGAGTTGGGAGGAAGCAAACAGAAAAGACACGCGCAGTGGAGCCGAACGAACTATTGGCGTTAGTCAGTTGATAATTTTCCTATTCGGGTAATATACTAAACCCTTATTCGTATTCGTCATCATGGCGTCGAAGTCCTCTGTAAGTCACCATGATTCAACAACCGCCTTACACTCTAGATCTATAGATTTACTCTAAACACCATCTTCTAGCTAATCCATCAATTCATTCCATTTGGAATTTACTATATCTATCTATAGCTTGCTTATTCAAGAAGACCTCCCCAACCATGCAAGGCCTTCGCCCTCAACTCCTGGAAGGAATTCCCGAAAATGTCTATGATAAGATTCGGCAGCTCGAGGATTCATTTGTAATTGGTACACCAGGTCTGAAGAAAGTCACAAACCATATTGTCGAGGAACTCAAGAAAGGTCTGGGCGTGGACGGAGGTGATATTGTCAGTCGAATAATTGCAATAGCTCTGAAAGGTCTTTCAAAACGGCAGGCTAACAGCAGACTTTGTAACAGCCAATGAATGTAACATGGGTTATGGGCTATCCTACCGGTGAAGAGCGCGGCCAATACTTGACCTTAGATATGGGAGGGACATACCTGCGAGTTTGCGACGTGGTACTTGCGGGAAGAAACGAGAGTGTCCAGCTGGACCAGTCAAAGTATAAGATACCAGAAAATCTCCAAAATGCCCAGGCCGATGAACTGTGGGACTACGTCGCGGAATGCTTGCGTCTGTTCCTGCTAGACCGTCACCCTAGTGAAGAAGAGCCGATAAAAATGCCTCTCGCCTTCACATTTTCGTATCCAGTTACCCAAAATTCGATCAGAGATGGGATCTTGCAACAATGGACAAAATCACTTAACGTTCCTGAGGTGGTAGGGAAGGACGTCGTCACTCAACTTCAAGCGGCATTAGACAGGAAGGTTTGTTAGCCCTCTCGGTTCTAGGAAGTCCCGCAGTGCTGATTATATTAGAAAGTACAAGCCGATATTGTAGCTCTTGTCAATGACACGACAGGAACTCTTATTGCGTCGGCTTACCACGACCCAGAGATCAAGATCGGGAGTATAATCAGCACCGGCTGCAATGCGGCATATATGGAGGAATATGGAGCAATCGAGAAAATTGAGGAGTGTTCACTACCCAATGATGCTCTTATAGCAATCAATACCGAGTATGGAGCCTTCGATAATAAACGCCATGTTTTACCACGCACCACTTATGACGAAAATCTCGACAAGCTATCGCCGCATCCCGGTTGCCAGATATATGAAAAGATGGTTGCGGGACTGTATCTCGGGGAACTGCTTCGTCTTATATTCCTTGAGTTGCATTTCCAGGGAGCTCTCTTTGCTGACCAGGATATTTCAATTCTCAAGCAACCTAACGTAATAGACACGTCCTTCCTCACAATCGCCGAAGCGGACGTATCAGAATCACTGCGAGAGCTTCGGCAACTTTGCTTAGAAAAGCTCGCTCTTGAACCACATCCCTGTGATCTAAAAGTGTGTCGTTACCTGGTGGAATTGATCGGGACTCGTGCCGCGCGCCTTTATGCCTGCGGGATTGCAGCAATTTGCAAAAAGCGGGGTTTTGAACGCTGCCACGTCGGCGTCGATGGAGCTGTGTTCAACCATTACCCAGCTTTCGGGAAACGCGCATCGCAAGCGCTTCGAGAGGTTCTTGATTGGCCGAGTGGAAGCGAAGACTTGGTTACTTTTCATGAAGCAGAGGATGGATCAGGAATTGGAGCGGCGTTGATTGCGGCGTTGGCGGTAAAAAGGGGGGGATGCGGCAGACTTAAGCCACGAGCTCAGAAATCCAATTAGAAGTTTTGATTTCATTGAGCTGGGAGGTACCTAGGACAACTAGACTAGGTAGATATATACAGTACTGTGGTAGTACCTTAGGTATACTGTGTACTAACTGCAAGGTTGTAGAAGATCTACGGCCAATGGGAATCTTTCTCCACCGCACTAGTGGATTACATAATCGCATCCATTTGTAGATCCTCACTTTATTCATTCTATTCTAGTCCAGTCTATCATTCATTCAATTCAATAAGTTCATCATATTCCATCATGCGGTTCCGATGTCAATTAACTAATATTGTCACTTTCACCAGTATGTTATAATATAAAGTAGTTCTCACTTCGATCCCAGGCTAACAACACCACCATAGAACTAACGGCGTCCTTATCATCACTGGAGAAGATATGCTGGATGCGTCTCGAAGACGGGGTGATCCGATTCACCATCATTCCTGATCAAGGAACTCAAGTATGGGCACAATTACCTGTTGTAGGTTTAATTGGATTTACACTCCATATCCCCTTGTTCTCCCAAAAACAACTCCACCTAACTAATAGTACAGGACGCGATCTTCGATGAAACATCATACACCCTACAATCCAACTCAGGCGTCATAAACCTAGAAGTCCCCATTGGGGCCCTTTATCGCTCCCTCCGCTCAGCAGTAGGCGCTACATCTGCTCAGCTCCGCTTAACTAAAAAGGGAAACACGCCCCTTTTAGCACTCACTATTCTTGCATCGTCTTGGACGACGGGGAATAATGCTATTGGCGTTGCCGATCCAGATGCCCCTCCTGGTCCTTCAGATTGGGAAGATATGGATCATGGACTGGAAGGTTCAGTTCCATCTCGGCGTGGCCCAGGGACAGGTCCCCGCGAACGCGAAACAGTAATCACACAAGAGATACCCGTAAAAGTTCTCCATGAATCTGCCATCGAGGGACTACACGAACCACGCTGTCGAGATCCAGATGTGCACATTATTCTCCCCAGTTTAATCCAGCTAAAGAGTATATCCGAGCGGTTTACCAAACTCGCTGGCGATGCTAAGGCCGCGGGATCGGGGTTTGGATCTGTTACATCCCCGAAGCTAGAGTTATCCGCTAATATGCATGGATCTCTTAGACTGGGAATAGCGACGGACGCATTGAAGATATCCAGTGTTTGGACGGATTTGGTGAATCCGCCGCTCGATCCAGGTCAGTTCTCTGAGGAGGAGCTCGCCCAGTTGCCGAGCGAGAAGATGAGGGCTATTCCTGGGGATGATGAGGCGAGTTGGGCAAGGGTTAGGATTGATGGGAAGGATTGGGGGAGGGTTTTGAGTGTTGGACGGTTGAGTCCGAAGGTTGTTGCTTGTGAGTTTGTCTTTTGGGTTTGGATGATCGGTGTTGGGGGTACTGACTGGTGTAGGCTTTGTTGACCAAACTGCACTTATTCTTTACGTTTATTTGCCTGGGAGTTGGAATGGAGAGGATTCTTGTTTGACGGTGGGTACTCTCTTGCTTAATGTCAGCCAATCTTGGCTAATGGTGAGCGTCTGTAGTATTATATCAACTCCTATGTTGCATAGGCCATTTCGATACTACAACTTCAATCAATGAGAAAGGAAAAAGACATACACACTTTGATCCTATTTATAGTCATGGGAGACGATTCATGGTAATGAATAATTAATATTACAGCAGTGTAAGATAAAACCAATGCAATAGAAAGAGTACACAGCCGCAAAGGGTAATGGGCTGCGGTGATGACTGAAACAAACGATGACCATCTCCAGACTATAGGAGAGAATTATAACTAATGTATAGAAGAATCAAGTGCAATAACGCCCAAAAGGCCGAGTCTTAAGAGGCTCGGCATGCGAGGCCTTGTCGAGGCCAAATTCAGGTTGACAATCATGGCAAGCAAATAGCACAAGTCATAGTCCACTTGAAAGATCCAAGAAGCGATTCATCATGAAACCCAGCAGAATTCTGTATCTCCGTCATAGTACCCGAGCATAAAATGTATAACTGCATTCATTTCGCCATAACATCAACATAACCTCTGCCCTTCTTTTTTCCTCTGACTGTATTGCCCTTTCGCGCCTGTGGCGCACCAAGGAGATCATCAATGGAATTTGCGTTGCTCAAAGCTGGTCGCGGTGGTGGCGGACCAGCAGCGCTTGGTGGTTTTGGTACCGCACCACTAGAGGCAGACCGGCCCATCGTATCGATCGGCCGTGGCACACCGAGCGAGTCGCTAGAAGGCGCAGTGGGAGCTCCACCTGAGGTTGACGGCCGATTGTCGGTGTTCATAGGCATCGGAGAGGGCACCGGAGGCGGCATACTAGTGGCACTGCCAGTTCTGGTAGGAGGAGCTGAAGCCTTTGGCGGAGGTGGTGTTGCACGGACTGGCGTGGCGCTCTTGGGATCTTTCTTGTTGACCCATTTCTTGAGCTCGGTATCATAGTAAAATGAATTTTCCTCCCCAAGTTTAGCGCGAATCGGTCCTCCAAGATTGTCGTCGTTCTTCTTGCCTCCTCCAAACCATCCGCCGAACCATGATTTCTTCGGCGGTGGGGGTTTCTTGGCTATCACAGCAAGTGATTAGTGAGTGGCTGACTAGAAAGGTCATATCGAGGCAACTTACCATCCTCCTCTGCTGCTTTTCTGAAGGCTTCATCCGCTTCACGGTCCTTACGCTCCTTCTCTGCCTTCTGGAGATTCGCGGCACGGGCAGCGATATCACTGTCGTCATCCTCCATAAATGGCTTGTTGGTCTGTGAGCCCTCTTCAGCCGCATCTTCTTTACTCCCTGGTGTTGAAATTCCAAGCGCATCACTTCCAGGCGGCTCATATCCACCAGTGCTGGTCGGTGGCATGTAACCCACACTGTCAGAGGGAGGCATAGCAGTCGGGTTCTGGTTATATAGAGGTCCGCCGAATTGGTCAGGAGCACTGATAGGATGTTGGTACGGCACCCCATCAACAGGAGGCGGTTGCATGGAAGCATACGGTCCTTCGGATTGGCCCTGGTATGTCATGTCTTCCTCCACAGGAGCGAGAGGCATGTACGAGGACTGGGGTGGTGTCGACTGGTACCCAGCAGCAGAGGGTGAGTTGTATAATGACCCTCCATGATACATCCCGTGGTCTGGCGTAGAGATCTCCTGGGAGTTCCGCCGCTGGCCAAACCCAAACCCTGATCTTTGAGAATCGAAGGATGATCTACCGCGAAGCTGTTCAGGTGATGAATTTGGAGCATACTGGCTGGCTGGATGGTATCTAGAGGGGCCATTGGGAGGAATCGGCTGTCCCCCAGAGCCAGAACCAGGATATGAGCCGTAGAAATCCGAGACTGATGGGGAACGGCTGACAGTCGGTGTTCCGGATATTTTGGCAAACGGACCAATATCAGCATCCCCTGCCTTGCCAGAACCTGTAGATGCCGCATCACTATCCTCGCCAGATACAAAGCTGTTGAATCTGGCCCACATTGACCCTGATACCTTCTCCATGCTAGGCCGGGATATCCAAGAACCACCGTCACTGGTTGTTTGCCTTAGACGCGCTGACAGGTCACCTACTTCAGAAAATAGGTGTTGGTGATGATATGCAGAAGGCCTTGTGGACGCCCTCAGAGCCGCTGCAATCAGATCGCAGTATTGAAGAGCCTCTGACTTGCGTCCATTATCTGCAAGAGACTGGGCATAGAGGAGCTTGAATGCTAGGAGATGTGGCAATGTAGCTGTGGAGGCACCAGCAAGAACTGAAATCGCATACTCGTAGACTTCTGTAAGAAGAATGGCATCTTCGTCCTGGTAAAATGAAGAAGGGAAGCGCTGGTGATCAGCGCCAAGGAGAACAATGTTTGCCTGGGGGTCATCCGATCCACTAAACACAGCAACCCGTGAGAAAATATAGCAGATATGGGCGGCCTCGATGCGACCATAGGAAGACAGTAGTTTGCCTAGCGCTAATAGTGCGTGGTAATCGTCCGGGCTACGATTGCTGAGTACCAAGCCCAGAGTGTCTCTCCATCTGTCAAGCCCATCGAGGGCATTCTTGGTAGGCCCTGATCCATTTACTTTGCTAATCATCTGGAGTCCAGCCCTCGCTGAAGGAGGCACTAACTCATCAATGCTCTCCTCAATATTTCCCGCGAATATTTCATAAAGCGCCGCAAGGGACTCGGTATTGCCAGTCGTAGACCTCACCTCCCGTCTAACAAACTCCTGCACAACCTGTTTCCAGACAGATTTATCCAATGTTGAAGCTATGACCATGGCATGACCCCACAGACGGCTATCGACTGCAGCCCATACGGCCTTCTGTCTATCTCCAATGACAAGATCATTTCGTAGGCTATCCACCAGTTGCGCGTTAACAGCATCTGGCTGAGATGGCACGTCCGACGGCTGGAATGAGCTCGCACCAGTGAAGCCACCCCCATACGTCTGGGCAAACTCCTGATTTTGTAAATTCGGGAATATAACATTTCTCAAGGACGCCTGGAGACTATCTGAGCCATCCAAAGCGCCGTCATGTTCCACCATTACCCTAACAATCTTCCAAAGCAAGATCTTTTCATCATGCCGCTTGTGAGAATCAGGGTCTACCTGAGAGATCTCGGAAAGGCCCTCATTCTCGAACGCCGCAACCTTGCTCGAAAGCCAAGCAAGAAGATCTTTCTTCTTTGACTTCGTCTTCAGAGGCCCGGGGTGTTGCACGATGCTCTCAGTCGCAGGTATCCAGTCCTTGAGTTGACTTACCTTAACCTCCCCGGGAGTAGACTTGATCATGGGAGCCGCCTGGCCAGCAACATATCGAGGGATATGCCTCGGAAAACAGGAAGTGACAACACCGCCAAATCCAAACGAAACAATCGGGGCTCCTTTCCAGCGTTCTAGTGGATCAAGTTGTTGCCCATCATTTGGAGGAACAAACTGAAGGTGCTGGGAAGCAGCACGGTTGCGGGCAGATACCTGGGATGGTGCATATGGGCTAACCTCTTTTATCGGCGAACTCGAGTCATGGGCAGAAGCAGGTCGTTGGAATGTATCAACTGATTGCATGGGCAAACTTGGGCCGGCATGTTGTTGCCTGCTAGGGGATTGTGTTTGTGACCTGCGAGGAGGAGCGAATTGTTGGTTACCCGCCTGCGGTACGTCGCGAGAAGTAATTGCTGAAAATGCCGGTGCACCACTAGCGACAGGGGCAAGTCGTTGAGAAAACTCGTTGACATAAGCTGGAGGGGCATAAGGGTTTCTCGGTGATGATGTCTGCTGCTCATTCATCAATGAAGGCGCATTCTCATGAATTGCGCCCTTGGTAGTGTCTGCTGCATCGCCAAAAGCCAAAGGAGCTTGCGAGCTATGGTCGATGCTATGGCGTGGCTGCAAAACATTCGGAGGCGAAGCACTTGCTGCCGGCTGCACAGGTGGGTGTTCCTCATGCTGGTGAGAGATTTTCTCATGGTAAGCCAAAGGACTTGACGTGCGTGGTTGGAATGGATGAGCGGCTCCTTGGGTGGGAGCAACTGGAGGTTGGGAAGCATAGCGATTACGAGGCGGTGCAGAGCTCGGAGGCGGAGCAGGAGAGTACCTAGGAGAAGGCGAAGGTTTAGGTCCAGCCTGTGAACCTGGCGGCTTTGGTGAATATCTGGAAGCAGTGCTCGGCATGGCAGGTGGATTTGGCGCCAAGGTATTGGCATAAGGATCCAGCCGTTCTGGCTGCTGCAGTTGAGGCGCCCCATATGATTGAGCAGAACTTTCGGGAACTGGGGGAATGTTCGTATATGGGTTTGTTGGAGGTGGAGGCGGTGGTCGACTGGAAAATCCAGCTGCAGGAGCATTTGAATCAGGAGTATACCGCCCTGAGCTCGCAGGCCGGGGTCTCTGTGGAGGCGGGGGAAGTTCCTCGTAGAAGTTCTTCGGTGGAGGTACACTTGCAGCTGGCGGAGGAGCACCCGTTTGCATTGAAGCGGCAGTTGGAGGCGGAATACTGCTGCTCCGAGGAGGAGCGGCTGGAGCATTGCCAGGTTGTACAACAACGGGCTTCTGACTGGCCACAGGTCGCCGAGGTCGCGTAAGGTCCATTGGAATATCATAAGGAGATTTGTAACCTTCCTTTGAGCGTTCTGCGAAGCTTTCGGCTCTGGTCGCTGCAAGGTTCGGCCGGGTCGGGCGTGTGAAATAAGAAGGAGCCGTGACTCCTTGGAGCAACTCTGAGGTTGACGGTTGATGGGGCACAAATGAGGTCAGCGGTGGTGGAGGCCTTGCGGAAGTCGTTGGCGTTTCGAAAGGTCGATCAAGTCCCGCTGCATTATTTACAGGCACGTTGATATCCTGAGCGACTGCATACTGATCCGCTGTCGAGTCATCACCAATTTCATCCTCCAAAAGTAGATCGTCGTCGTCGTCGTCCAAAGCAGCTTGCCACCGCGCAGCCAAATCCTCTTCTGAGGACGCCTTCTTCACCTCCTTATGGGACGTCGGATCGGCCAGGTGGCTATCAAACTGCTGGGAAGCTGGTAATGTCTCGTTGATTGGAGAATCTTGGGCACCACCGACAGAGGCAATAACTTCAGAAGTACTCTTGCGGTTTAGATGAGGAGGTTCCTGCGTGGCTGATTTTTGAACCTCACTGAAGAAACCAGCCGCCTCGTCTTCATCATCCTTGAAAATCTGGTCAATCTGACTAGCGGTCTTCGTGGTTGGCTTAGCAGGTGTTCCATTATTTTCGTCCAGAAGCGGAACTCCTTCATCAAATCTAGACTCCGTTTCTGGCGTTTCGTAGATTGGTTTTGTCTGAGAATTCAGTTGGTTAAAAAAGTCCTCTTCTCCATCCCCTGATTCTTTGCCCCAAAATTCGTGGTCACGAGTATCAGAGTCCCCATTCGTGGCGGCACCATCCTTGTCGCCTCCATAATCACCTTTCCAGACATGGCTATCGGAAGCCGGAATAGGGGGTTCAAATTTATCGCCTTCAGTTGAACTAACCGCTGATCGCTCGGGGGGCGGACTGGAGGAAGTTTTCGTAGTTTCAGGGTGACTAGGTAGATCATCTAACTGTGCTTCCCCCACGCTCTCTCGTGCAGATAGAGAGTCAGAGGCACCATTGTTATGGCCGTCCAATTTTGGCACATTATTATCGATAGGTGTTGCAAGTGTTGCACCCGCAGTGGAGGTCTCAGCGGCGTTACCGGTACTATTCGACGGAGCTTCGGCTGGGGCGGTTTGTTCTTGACTCTCTGCAGCGGCATGGATCTCTGGAGCACTCGACTCGACGGATGGTTCCATACCTTGTTCGACGGAGACAGCATGCGCATGGGGAGCGGATGGTTCAGGTGTCGCATCGGCGGCTGTGTTCAAACCGGAATTAGGGGGGGTATTCGAGGTGGCTGCGGTTGGAGCGGTTTGTTCTTGACTCTCTGTAGAAGGCTGGATATCTGGCGCATTCGATACGGCGGACGACTCCATATCTTGGGAGGCGGAGGCCACATGCACAGGAAGATCGGGAGGTTCAATCTCCTGGTCCTTGGAGTCCAACGCCAAGTTATCCGAGTTCGTCACTATTGGGATCGATTCATCATGAGGTTTTGACATTGAATTCCAATCGGAACCCTCGTCGGAGGAAGTCATATTATGCGCCATTATAACTGGGTGGTGACACCGACCGGGAATACACCAGAGCAATCAACCTGACACGTCTCCAGTAACCGAGATTCGGAAACACGCGATGGCAAACGAAAGATCTAAATGGAAATGAAACGTGTCGACATAAAACAGATATCAGGAAAATGCAAACCAAAGAAGAGGCATTACAAGAGAAGAGAAGATCAAAGTAACATGATTACAGAACAACAAAGAAGAGCTGAAGAAGTGAAATAGAAACCGAATGAATTCAATCAACAAAAAGCTTCAAGTCTCCGGGGTTCGGCCCGGATTAATAATCATCCGTACATTTTGACACCTATCCTTTTTTTTATTATAATCAAACTGCATGGGATATTCTGAATGGTGTCTATTTCAATAATATCCTGGTCATTCTCACTCCCCTCCACCACAAGTTCAATCTGTCTGATTTCTTCGTGAATTTAGACTGAACAACAAACTGAATCGCTCCACTCTATGACATAACAGATCATGTGATCCCCCGAAGTGGCATCACGGCATTTCTTAGGCTACAACTAAATTAATCTCTCTTCTACTTATACAATCTGCTTGTTTCGATACGGATTCGGTCCCGTGTTCGACCTCATTATCTGCTACGTTCTTTTCCACCTTCTTATTTCTCTTCATTCAGCCCTCAGGCTGAACCTGCCTATTCGAAACCGGTCAGAACAATGATTTTGTCGACCGATCCTAGATGCCGATCACCGTGACTTTACTTTTGTTTCTTGCTATTGGAGCTTCAGCGTCGCTCCCATGTTAGAGGGGGATTCCTCTAAATTTACCCTCTGTTGTTGATCATGACGTCCTCCATGGATTATACACACCCTAACGACCGTTCGAGCATCGCCGACTCCGGTTCTGACGATGACGACCTTGACTTGGAGGAACTAGACCCGGATACTTCGACCGTTCCGACCTCTCGTTTTTCCAGAGATAATGGAACCGGACAACGGAAATATGGGCCAGGGATAGCACTCCGGAATTTGCGCTCAGGAATTGGGAATCGAGTATGGAGACGAAATGCGTCCGGGGGGTCAGAGGATTTGAATGGTCTGCTAGAAGATCATGAAGATAATGCGCTACGGAGGTCGCAGGCGAGCTCCAGAGGCCATTATGGCGGCGATGGTGCACCGCTTCTTCATGATAGCAGGCGAGGTTCTGTTCGCTCGTTTAAGGATGAGGAGTCGGTGTTACAGAAAGCTTCACATTTCCGATTCCCCGGCCTCAAAGCAACAAGTATTCTTCAGAATGCATCTAACCGTCTCGCTGGCAATGTAAGGAACGACTCGGCTACAAAACCACCCCGCGAAGTGTTTGTTGGACGACATCAAAGTTCCAAATACCCCCCGAATGTTGTTTCGAACGCGAAGTATACGCCATGGAGTTTTCTTCCTCGTACTTTGTACAATGAGTTTTCCTTCTTCTTCAACATCTATTTCCTGCTTGTTGCTCTCTCGCAGATTATACCCGTCTTGCGAATTGGCTATATGTCATCCTACATCGCACCTTTGGCCTTCGTCGTTTGCATCTCACTTGGGAAAGAAGCCTTGGATGATATTGGTCGCCGACGGAGGGACGCGGAAGCAAATTCGGAGGAGTTTACGGCCGTCGCTTTCGGTAGCTCGAGAGCTGGCCATTCTCACGAGATTATCAAGAGATCTAGGGATTTGAAGGTCGGTGACGTTCTGAAGATGCGCAAAAATCAGCGTCTTCCGGCGGATGTTGTGATTTTGAAAAGCGTTTCCAACGATCCCGGCGAGGCCCGAAAGGAATCTCTGGCAAAAGATGCCGATCTTATTGACACCAATGAAGGACACCCACCGGGCGAAACAAACGGAGAACCGAGTTCGCGTGTGGTGTCAGACAAGTCGGATATCTCCTCTGCCAGCGATACATTCATACGAACGGACCAACTAGACGGTGAAACTGATTGGAAATTGCGACTGCCCTCTGTGCTCTCTCAGTCCTTGGAGCTCGACGATATGACTAGGCTCAAAGTCACTGCCAGTGCTCCGGATAAGAGGGTCAATGAATTTGTTGGTACTATTGAGCTCTTACCGTCAGTTGGATTTTATGATCCTCACATCGACGAGGATTCCGACGCCAGTGGAAATGGAAAACACAATGCCGAGAATTCGCAGAATAACTCTGCGCCGCTGACAATCGATAACACTGCATGGGCAAATACTGTTCTTGCATCAAATACGGTTACATATGCTGTTATTGTCTATACCGGATCACAAACACGAGCAGCTCTATCAACATCTCCCTCCCGATCCAAAGTGGGCTTGTTGGAGTACGAAATCAACAACCTGACAAAAATACTATGCATTCTGACGCTCAGTCTGTCGATTATTCTGGTAGCCTTGGAAGGCTTTCAGCCAACCAACGACAAAGAGTGGTATATAGCCATTATGATATATCTCATCCTCTTTTCCACAATTATTCCCATGAGTCTTCGTGTGAACTTGGATATGGCGAAATCCATCTACGGCCGCTTCATCGAGCGCGATAACGATATACCTGGTACTGTTGTCCGAACAAGCACAATACCGGAAGATCTTGGTCGAATTGAATACCTTCTCTCTGACAAGACAGGAACCCTGACACAAAATGGTGAGCTATTATAACCGTCAGTGGATGAAATTTAACTAACTCTTTCAGAAATGGAATTGAAAAAGATTCATGTTGGAACTGTCTCCTACGCAAATGAAGCAATGGACGAAGTTGCTTCGTATATTCGACAAGCCTTTGACGGAAACACCTTGGTAACACCATCGACAGTTTTTGGAGCTCAAGCAGGTTTTGGAACAGCGCCTCGCACCAGAAGAGAAATTGGATCGCGCGTCAGGGATATAATTCTGGCCCTTGCGCTCTGCCATAACGTCACACCAACCACGGATGAAGAAGATGGAGAAAAAATCACAAGTTATCAAGCTTCATCACCAGATGAGATTGCCATTGTGCAGTACACTGGGGATGTCGGACTTAAGTTAGCTTATCGGGACCGCCAAAGGATAGTACTCGAATCCACCCATACAAATGAGGTTGTTGTGCGTGTTCGCATCCTCGAGATTTTTCCTTTCACGTCAGACAGTAAGCGCATGGGGATCATTGTCCAGTTTGAAAGGGGCGAAGAAGCCATGGAGACTTCGAAAGATGACAGTGAAATTTGGTTCTACCAAAAGGGTGCTGACACTGTGATGTCCTCGATTGTCGCAGCGAACGACTGGTTGGATGAGGAAACTGCTAACATGGCACGAGAAGGTTTGCGAACCTTGGTTGTGGGACGAAGACGACTCTCTTTGCAGCAATATCAGGAATTCACTGCGAAATACAAACAGGCTTCGCTAGCCTTCCAAGGCCGAGACGCGGGAATGGCCAAGGTTATCAACGAGTACCTGGAACGTGATTTAGAGCTCTTGGGTGTCACTGGTGTTGAAGACCGCTTGCAGAG